>VZRN01004878.1:1073201-1157879 GCA_013397935.1 Dasyornis broadbenti | reverse complement strand
GGGCGGGCGCGAGGGAGGGAGGAGGGAGCGCGGGGGCGCGCCGGGCTGCGCGCTCCCGCCGGCCTCGCCCGTGCTCGTGACGAGCGCGTCTCGCGCATGCTCGGGGCGGCCCCACCCGGCCCCGGGCCCGTTGTCGCTGCCAGCGCTGCACAGGCGGACATCGCGGCCCCGGTCCTCGTCCCCTCGGCCCGGGCCCTGGCGCCTTTCCCCGGACGGGAGAGGCCGTGTCTCGGGCTGCTGCTCCCCTTCCCGGTGACTCAGAGCTGGAGTCTGCCTTGGTGGAGGGTCTAGAGGGGAAGCCATACGAGGAACGGCTGAACTAACTTCGCTTGTTCAGCCTGGAGAAGAGACAGAGCTCATCGTGGGCTGCAGCTTCCTCAGGAGGGGTAGTGGACAGACAGCACCTATTTCTGCTTGCTGTGACAGGACCCAAGGGAATGGCTGGAGCTGTGCCGTGGGGAAATTAGGTTGGATGTTAGGAAAAGGTTATTCACTCAGAGCATGCTTGAGCACTGATACCGGCTCCCCAGGGCAGTGATCACAGGACCAAGCCTGACAGTTCAAGAAGCATTTCGACAAGGCTCTCAGGCACGTGGTGTGGCTCTTGGGGATGCACTGTTCAGGGCTGGGGGTTGGACTCGATGATCCTTGTGGGTCCCTTCCAACTCAGGACATTCTGTGGTTTGGCCCCGTAGTGCAGGGCTGAACGCCTCAGTGCTTGGGGACGGGGCAGCAGTGTGTGCATGTGGGCACTGGACTCCCCTGTGCCCTGCCCCGTGCACTGCGGAGGCCTTGGCTCCCCACGTGCCTTGAGGGTCCCCCATAGCTCCTGTACCCACATCCTGTGCCTGCTCCCGCTGCACAGCGCTGTGTTTGTGACCTGACCTGCAAGGAGCCCTTTGGGAGCTCCTCACAGTTCAGGCACTTTGATCAACACTTGCAACGTGAATCGTTTACATGCTCAATGCAAAGCATCAGGTTTCACCACCATGTTGGATTATGTTTTCCATCAGTGTAATTAACAGATGGTTTGGGTTTTTGTGTTGCAGTGTGGTCACAGACCTCACCAGATGACCTGCCTTCTTTTTGTAACTGTTCCATGACATCTAACAGTGATTTAAGAATTCCAGCAAGTTAAAATCCCACAATTTTCCCGGCAGGTTTTACCATTTCACAAGGTTCGAAAAGAGAGAAGAAAACAAATGTCAGCTGGGAAAATAAAATAAATAGAAGTTTGTTTAAATGCTTTCTTACAGGCCCAGACTAGTCATAATATACTCAACTTTAATCCATAACATTGATTGATATGGGACAGTCTAGCTATAAAAAGATCTAGAGAGGAAAGACGGAAGTGTTGAGCACAGCGAGGTAGAATGCATCAAACGAAAATGAACACAATCAAAGATTGCTACCTGATCTCTGGAAAAGACACCCACAATTTCAGTAAACAAGAAATCTGCAAAGGGAGGTTTGGTTGTTTGGAAGTAGATGTGAATGGTGAGGCTGCTGATTTTGCCTCTAAAAGCCACTCCACCTCTCTACCAAAAAGCACAGGAGGCTTGACAGGAGCATCCCTGTGCTGTGGGAAGGAAATGGTCCGTGCTGCACCAGGGCTGCCCCACAGGGTCTCATGGTGTTGGGTGTGGATGACCATGTGCATACACTGTGTTGGTTTTCCACCTGGGATCTCTGATCGCTGCCTCCAGTTCCCATATCCAGGACCCTTTTTTTATGGGTAGAAGTACCATTTCTAATAGCACTTATACAGTGTTTTAAGCATGAAATCCCAGGCATTTTCCTTTCACACAACCATCATCTCCTCCCAGTGCTGTTTCTCATCCCTTCTTCCTCACAAAACATGTTCTTTCCATTTTCCCTCCTCATCTCTGAAGTGAAAGGGTAAAACAGGATGTGGTTAACAAGGTAAAGAGGGGATATGAAAGAAGCAGACAGAGGAAAGCAAAAGGTAACTCAATATATTCAAGGATGAGTAATATTTATCACACATTTGTGAGCTAATAGGTACAGTATATTTGAATTTTGGGTAATTTATTTCTGGAAGCTCAGGGGACTGAGATGGACAAGCAAGCCTACAGCATGTGTTCTGCAGGGAATAAATGGAGATGGGTGCGGCTATAGAGCAGTTCCTGCTCTTTCATATTCGCACAAATCTCATGTGTAAAATCAATAGGATCAGAATTTCAATCAATAAGTTTCATTTCAATGGTTCTAGCCAGAGGGAATTATGAAAAGTGCTGTATAGGAAAAACACAATGAAGAAATCCAGAGGCAGTGTCCTCATGAGATGGCTGCATTTTCTTCCTGTCTCCTCCAGCAGCTTGCCAGCTTTGGACTCATATTGGGAAACTCTCCAAGGGTTTTACTAAGAGAATTAGTCTTTTGTATCAGCCTCTGGCTACTCGTTATCTGACAAATTTGTAGCCCGAGCCTCCTGCCATGGAGAAAATTATTTCTCTTCTTCTTGACCAGTGTGGAGTCCCCACTCAGCCCTTTGTCCCATGAACATCCCCCTTGCTACACAATAATCTGTTAATTTCATTCTTAAGGGAAAATCAGAAATTGGCAAGTCTTCTCCTTTCTCTCTCAGCTCTCAGAAAAATTCAGGGGAGCAGCTGTGAAACTGAGCCATTTCTGAGCCATTTTTTTTGCCGCTGCTAACTGAGCAGAGCTGGTGGAAATGTTTCTTTTGAAATTTTCGTAGAGGGAAATTTAATTTTAAAAAAAATCTGCTTATTCATGGCAGATGAATTTCAAGAACCTGAAAGAAAAAAGACTGCCTCCTCCACCAAACAAAATGCATTCCAGCCTACTTGGCTTTTGAGATAAATATATTGGGTTTTGTTGCTCAAAAAGATGTTTCCCTTTTTCAGGAGCTGACAGAAGTCCTCTTTTAATAAAAAGTGGTTGCTGGTAGTAACAACTTCAGATGAAAATAGGTTTATTTTTGTTCCCCTTGTAAATGAGAGAACCTCTCCATTAAAGGTGGAGAGGAGGAACTTTCTTTCTGGCTATTCCTGCAATTAAACTATTTCATTGAGGTGCATAAAGAACATGCTTGTTTCTGCTCGGACTGCTCTCTTCCAAACCTAAGAGTAAGCAGTGTATTTTAAGCAGGATTCTTTATTCTCCTGTATCTGATCTGTGCCTCAGCAAAACTCAGCTTCTTTCTGCAATCAGTTTTCAACCATTGTGCTAGAGAAGTTAATCTGATAGTCATTTCTTTAAGAAGTGAAGGATGCCTTTGAAAAAGACTGTTCCAAAGTGATGTTGTGGGGTAGACCACAACTTTATGATTTCACATGCGTTGTCTTGTCCTGGGCACTTCCAGACCGGGGAGACATGTGCCTTCCAGCACACATCACCATCCTGGGCTCTGCTATCCAGCTCAAGGGTTTGTAGAGTGCTCTGGCTTCCTTTTTAGAATCACAGAATAGTTTGGGGTGGAAGGGACCTTTCGAAGCCATCTGGCAAAGCCCTCCGCAGTGAGCAGGAACAACTTCAACTAGACCATATTCCTCAGAGCTGTCCCCAACCTTGCCTTGAATGTTTCCAGGAATGGAGCATTCACCACCACTCTGTGAACCTGCAATGTCTCACCCCCCTCAAAATCAAACATTTCTTCCTTATATCTAATTTAAATCTCCCCTCTTCTAGTGTAAAACCATTACTCCTTTTCTTATCGCAACAGATCTTACTGAAAAGTTTGCTCCCACAGCTTACTAGGAGGTAGTAAAGAGGAGTGAGAAAACTATTCCATGGGCTTTGAGAAAGTCTCATAGCTAGCTACCATGACACTCCCAGCACCACAATATTGGAGTATTGCAATAGTATTGGAGGGAAAACCAAATTGGATCCATCACCATAATTAGTTGATATTGCTAGATCAGCACATCCTCAGTGAACTGGTGGGTGGTATGAGGACGGAGTGGGGCAAGCCCAGAATGATGTGACTGTAAGAGGAAAGCTGCAAAGCTTTGCAGCTTGTCTTTCTCCTCTTACTGCAGGGTTGCTCTGTCCAATATACAATCTCATATTCCTGCAGTACAGTTTTAATGTACATGCTAGTGGAATGGCCACCAATCCTATGGAGAGATAGCGATGCATTCTAGCAGATCTCACCATTAGGAAGTTTTCCCCAGATATTCAGCTTAATTTTTCATTCTTTAAATTGATGTCAATTACCCCTCATCTAAACCTAGTTATGCAGTGGAAGACAGGTTTAAAATACTGCATGATCTCACTAAATTGGAGAAATGGACAGAAATCAATACAATGAGAGGCAATAAGAATGCCCATAAAGGTTAAGTGGTTGATGGAGGAAGGATTAATGAAATGCACAGATACTAGGTTAAATTGCAAATATCCTTACTTCACTCTTACTCACTCCATACCCCACAAATACGTTCTACTCCAGCAAATCAAATGAGGAAGCACCTTAGAATTTGACTAGCGATTTGGAGAAGTAGAGAAATGTATTAAGGGAAGAGACAGTCTGGGGTGGATTTATTGTATGGAAAACTGGCTGTAAAACAAGAATGAGACACCAAAAGTAAAAAAAAAAAGGGAACCTGACTATAAAAATATGACCTGCAATATAATTGGTGTCAAGAAGTTAAGCTGGACAGCCTGATGAAGTCTAGAGAAATGCTGAAAAACCTACTTTTATTGTTAGTTTTTCGTGCTGTCTGGGTGGATAATGATAACTACAGGATCTGAGAGTCACTGACAGGTCCTGTCTTGGAATTGGGTGAAGTTTTTGGGCTAGGGCTTATGGGGTTAACACATTTGCATGGCAGAGAGATACAACAGCTTGTCTTCAAAGTACTTGGAAGTAACCTTAGAAAGTTTTCTGTTCAGGTCTGTCATGCCACAGAGAGGAGAACAGGATGTATTCTGGGGAAAGTAACAAATGCCAGAGAGAAGATCTGCAGGGGAAGCTGAAGAGAACTGCATGTACCAGGGCTGGAGGAGGTCCTGGGGCTGGTCTGTCTACCAGTCCCAGAAGACAGCAGCTGAATGAAAGCACTGCTCAGTACTGTGGTTCAAACCAACGATTTCCTGAGGACCCACATCGGTTTCTGCACAATAAAGTTTTTTTTTTTTTAATAAAATTAAAGGTTTCTACTACTTGTTGTGAAAAGACATTCATTGTAAGGCCTGAAATTGGACATTACCTAAGTCAGCAGAGGGCCGCGAGTTATGGTTTCTCAAAGTGAGAAAGAACTTGTCAATAACCCGTGTTGTGGTGTGAGCTTCTCTCTCTTTTCTGCAGTGACTTTCAACTCCCAGCTCTAAGGAGTCTTTGCAGTGTCAATGTTTTCCATTTTCTAGTGGTTCAGGGACACGTGGTGGTTAAAAGGCTTGTAGGCCTACAAAAAAAAAACCAAACCAACAGAAGCAATATGATTAACTCTTTTGCTACTGATCATTGAGAGGGAATCAGTACAGATTCCCTCATGGGTATTTTCATTGTTGGGGACAGGTTTACATAATGATGGACTATTTTTTGCCCTCTCATCCAATCCTATTTCTGCTTGTATGGTAGTGCAGATATCTGTACTTTGATAGTGGTGGAAGGACCTAAATGGAACAGAACTGAAAGTGGGGAAGAAGCTGACATCTATCCACTTTCCACAGTAAGAAATACGTAATAGCATGGGTGATACAGCAGGTGTACCAGTAACCTTGAAAAGCCACAAAACTGAAGGTATGCAATGTTGTCCTTCGTGCAAGGGTGAAATGGTGCCAAAAATGAAACAAGGTAGCTGACCTTGGCTTGGAGCTGAATGACAGCAAGGATCCATCAGCCTTTTACTATTCCTATTTCCACAACATCGAGGGTGATGATTTAGTAGGAATTAAATTATTCCTGCCACAATCCAGGAGTGCTGGTTAGAGGTAAAGTCTGGATTACTCTGTATAGGAAAATCAGTCATTGCTTGGTCTTGGTGAAACTGAGCTTAACCTTCTGTATTAAGCATTCAAGCTCAGACATGCAACTGATTGGACACAAATGTCATTTCATTCAGCTACTGTCATCCGATGCAACACTTGGATAGACAATTTAAGCAGCTCCATTTACAGCACTTCAGGAACATTTCTGTTTTTATATAAATGCTGTCCAGAAACCTTGCAGCTCTCATTCACACAAGTAGTCCTGATGAGTGATCTTATTGAGGAATGCTAATTCAGTCCCTGAAAATATCTATGTATACTTACAAAGTTCACAGCTCTCAGAAGCTAACTCCAAGTATAAACATACTATTACAAGTATAAATATACTATTATACTATACATACAACTCCTGCACTTTTTCTCTGCAAAAACCTCTCAATGTTTGTTTTGGTTTTTTTTCCCCAGAATTATCATTGGTTTTCTATTAGAAATATCTGTTAAAATATTTAAAAGATGCATCAACTCTACCAAGTGTATGTTTCAATGTTATGCAGTGCTTCCTGATTCTAAGTACTGATGTGATTCCAAAGGCTGGCTTTAGCTGACAGAGGCTGCAATCAGTGGAGGAAAAGAGACAGTCCTCTGGAGGATGAATAACTGGAATCATCTCTCACCTTTGATTTTGAAGAGCGCCTTTAGACTGGCTGTCCTTGGCTGAAGCTAACCTTCGTGAGCATCCCTCTCAATGCCCTGAGACAAGGCCTTGCTTTCACTGGGAGGGGATGGGGGAGAACAAATTCTGCTCATGCAAAACAGGCAGTGGTATTCTGAGAAGGTCATGTTGGGGGAAATGACAAGAATGAAGTCAGTAATCTCGGGCAAGAATGAAACAGTACCTGAAGCAAACTCTGTATTTGAAGTATCAGTGCACTCAGTTAATATCAAAATACTGGCTGGATGCTAAACTCAATCCAGGTTCAAAAAGCAGAAGAAAAAAGTCCTGTAGAAAAGATCCATCAAAGGCTATTAAATACAGAAAATTACTGGCTCCGGCTAAAGCTGTCCCCAGGTGACGGACTGTCAGGAGCACGAGTGCAAGAGGAGAGGCTGCTGTACATGTGCCGTGCTTGTATCCCTCCTAGTGCAGCCTCCACTGGCCTTGGAGAGAATCAAGGAGGCTGGGCTGGGCAGCTCATCAGTCTGACATGGTGTAGCCATCCTTATCTACTGAGTTTGGCTGTGGCCAGCAAGTACAATAAAACCTACCAAGAGGAGAGTGTTTCCCTGGGGGCTGCTACTGGCTGTTTCTCATGGCTTCAGCAGGCAGCAGTGAAATTCCCCTTGATTGCAGTGGTGTCAGAAATTGAGCATCTGGCTAGCTCAAGAAAGTTCTACATTAATGACTAAGATGTTGAAAAATGCATTGTCACAGCATGAAGAATTCAATTTCTGTAGTAGTCCAGCTTGTTTGCGACCTATTTGACTGCTGCCTGGACCAGAAGATCCAAAAATTGGCTGAAAATGCTTATTCTGTGGCTGAAGCAGGGTTTTTCAAATGTACTGCATGAGTTCCCTCATCTCCCAACAGAATTGTGTCCAGGAGGTTTGGGTGCTGGGGTGGGATCTCTGGCAACCTGCATTGATAGTTCACAATCACTGGCTGCCTCTTGCTTACTCAAGTTCATGGAACGCTGTATTCTTTTCTTCACCTCCTTTACTGCTGGAAAACAATTACACTAAATTATTAAACACCTGTCCTATTCCACCTTTCAGCAGGAAGTGACAAGACATAGGCAGTCCTGTAGTTTGTTGTTCTTATTTGGGATGAACAAATATGTAAATATAAGTTATTAATATCTTCTTGATATTTTTTTAAACCTTTGGAAAAGGTAGTTAATCCATTAGCATACACATAAGAATAATATTTCTTTCTACCCTCTCTCCTTTTTTTTTGCTTGATAGGAAGAACAAAATAGGTCAATGAGAAGGGTTTTAAGTACTGAAGATGAACGTGGCAGGATTTAACCTGTGTGCAAAGCTGGAAGTTGTTTGGAAGAGAGAAAATTCTGGCTGTATGCGTCCACTGCCTTCAACAGGCTGATGCCAAGGTAGAATTAGAATGTGTTTTCCCTGAGGCAGAAAATAAGGGTCTAAGCATTTATTTTTTCTTCCTGATAATAATCAGTGGTTGTAGAGGGCTTGGAGGTCCATGTTGTAGAGTTGTAGCTCTCTTCTGTCTCAGGACAGGCCTGACCTGCATGAGCTGAACACCAGAGACACATATTGGGATGACACCTGTACTCCTGGCAGGAGGAGGATGGTTCAGAAGGGGTCTCTGACAGCTCAGCAGCACAAGTGTTATCAAGCAAATAAAATGTGCCTCCCACACGCATCAGCCCTGTCTACTTTAGCATGTGATTACGAAATAATCAAACCAAAGCCCAGCAAGGAACTGAGGATATATCCCGGGCAGTTTTGACATAAAAAGTAGTGAGGTCATGTATTTCCTCTATCCATTGTAGCAAATGGGTCATACTGGCTGTCTGGCTCAGGAATAAATATGGTTTTAAACTCTTAACCAAGTCTGCAGCAAATCAGTCTGAGTGAATCCCAGCTAAATGAAGAGATATAATGGATATATTTGAGGAAAGAAAAATCTGCTTGCAGTGTGGTTATACTGCTGGGTGAGTGATTGCTGGGCTCACCCTCCATTCCTGTGTGCCCAGACGAGCCAGAGGATTTGGGAATGACCAAATCATGGTGATGCTACACAGTGATGCACCCCTTGATGACACCACTCCAGGAGCAGCCCAAGAGGCCATCCTGCCCTGGGGTACTTGATCACCTTCCTGAGCCTTCTCTGATGAGCAAGTGACTTCCCTGGTTGCTGGGTGATGGCAGCATTGAACAGCAGCACAAACACATGCTTGTGTTGCTGGGCTGGTCCAAGGCAGGGGCTGGTAAAGCTCAAAATCTCTGCCTGTTTTTCTCTTTCATTGTAAGAACTTCAGACCCCGTGCCTTACTCTTAGGTCCTGGTCTCTGCTCAGCCATAGTGACACTGTAGTTTGTTTTCCGGTGGAATATAAGACTAAAAGGAAATTAGGCTCTGCATTACTGCCAGGAGGGTCGCAAAGAGAACCCCAAATCCTGGATGCCATCACAAAAGGGGCTCCTCTGTTCTCTGAAAACCCTTCTCACAATTTCTGTTGCAGTGCTATGGAAGAATATATCCCAAGTCCTCAAGCACTTGCTCAAGTTGCAGTAACAGGAACACTTTGCAGGGAACAGAACAGGGCAATGAATCCTCAAGTAGATATAGAGTTATCAAGTGGTATCTGAGTCCTTGGGTTATGACCATACAGGACATGGAGGTCCCTATTCTCTCCCTCCTAAAATCTCCATCTGGTTCCACTAGACACATAGGAAGAATGATGGAGTGTGTCTGAATGACTTTTTTGTTTGTACAGGGCAGATTGAAGTCTAATAAAATTCATTACTTTACAGAAAGAGGTGAAAAAGCCTTATCTGAAGAAAATCTGAACCTGTAAAAATCTCAGATGTCTGAGATCCTTCTCCAGACCATGTTTTTAATTTCCTTTTTTCTTCCTGTGATGTTTTGTCTCCAAATTTTTTTCTCCTTCTCTCTTAACTGCCTTTCTTCATTTCATTCCACAATTGTACTCCCAGGTTTTTTTTCATGCTCAAATTCCTGCTCCCTTTTGGAGAGCATGGGGATAGCTGGGAAGATGTCTGTGAGTCACAGGTAAACGATCTTCACCATGAGTAACTATTTCAGATCTTGCCATGCAATGACACAGGATGCTGTCGGTGCCTGTTAAAGAGAAACCCTGCTTTGGGAGCGTGTCCTTGCTAACTGGGAAACTTTTATCTTCCAAATACCTTTAAACCCACACTTGAGTCTGCATTTGCTTGTCTCAAGACAAAACTCAGTGCCTGCTGTTGGTGGTGCCAAGGTGAGATGACGTGAGCCTGTGGATACGGGTGCCCTGCTCTGGCTTTGCTTGCTCTCTGCGCTGCCAGGAAGCTCTCTGAAGGTGGTTGGACACGCTTTGTTTGCACAAGGCTGGGTGCTGCAAGAATTATGTTTACATGACTTCAGCTTAGAGCAGGGCAGACCATGGCAGGGGTATGTGTTCCCCATCCTATGTTTGAGTGAGAGATTCTGGAAAAATTGTCATTATTTGGGGCAGTATCAACACATACCTGGCAGTGATCCCCCAGGCACCCTCCATGGCAGTATGACAGCCTGAAAAATGCTTTTCTCATGTGACACTGAGTTCGGGCCAGATCTAGGGAGCAGCAGGTGCCCAAGCCCTCCTCTTTGGGTTTCCCAAGTAGTGTTGTTTCTGGGACCACTTGGTATGATGAGATGAAGAGCTGCAGGCTTGTGGCACACTGCCTGTGTCCCTGTGACTATAGCATTTCAGGAAGGTGCATCAGGATCTGCATTGCAAGTCCTTGTTCTGCTTGCCAGGAGATTTGCCCTGTTGATGTCCCTGTGGTGGTGGCCCTGGGTGGGCACTCTGTGAGAGCAGAGCAGTTGTTTCGTACTGGCAAAGAGCAACTGAGGCAGCTCCTGTCTGTGCAGTGCCTTTGCTGATACAAACAGTTTTGCTTTTCCCCTGTGACAGGACAATCTTACCTTGGTTTGCTTGGCTTTATTGAGAGAAACAAGCTGAAGGGGTAGGAGTTATCTGAAACTCCCACTCATCTGCCTGGTACATTGCTTCTCTTGCAGAATATTTAGCTTTCAGGCCATGGAGACTGCATCAAGCTTCATCAGCTGATGTTGAACGTTTTTGAAGTTTCAATTGCTTCCTTGCCCGAGATGGAGCTATCATTTTTATTGCTTTGGTTGCTTAGGCAGGGAAAGGGAAAGATGAACAAATCAGTACAGCCCTCTTGAATTAGGATTGATTTTCATGAATTCTTCTTGTTGATTTTGAAACACAATTGTTTCTAAAACATTTAATTGATTGAGGTTTCTTCTTTCTTCATTCTTTTCAGCAGCGTTTGTCCTCAGCCATTTGCCACCGCTGGGAGAGAAAAAAAAAAAAGAAAATAAGCTCTGTGTGAGATCAAGATTTCAATGCATTACACACCAAAACATTTGTTGCTATTTACTTTTAAAAGTGCCCTTCTGAGGCTGCACGGCTAGAGCTGCCATCTGTTCAGGATTACGCTTTGGAACTCCTGGTTTCTCTGCAAACCTTTCTCCTGGTGCTGCTCCGTTGGCAGAGGGAAGAGGTGGTGGGGACAGGGCTGGCTGCAGGGGAACAGCACCTTCACGGCTGGATCTGCAATCCTGGTTGTCAGGAGACCACCGAGATGGAAAAAGAAGTTAGTGGAAGTGACTCCAGAGGATTTTTCCAAGATTCAATGAGTCACTCCATGTTTGTTGAAACACTGGAGAGGGCCGTGACAGGAGTGTTGCGGTTCATCTCCTCTGTTTAGTCAGGCAGCAGGGGGAGGTGGCCAGCATGTGCCGGGGCCCCTGGAAAAGCCTCTGCACAGCTCAGCTCCTGAGCTGTGTGAGGTGGTGGAAGGACAGCATTTTTCAAGGTGCAGGGGAAAAGCACCAGCCTCCGAAGTGGCAGGAGCATCACTGTATCCTGGAGTCCATCACTCAGGCAGGGTGAGTAACCCCCAGAGCTGGAAATCCCTGAGGCAGCAAGTGTGCACATCACCTGGTGAATCGACTGAGGGAGGTTTTCTTCACGAGCCAGTGTAGGCTGGGTTTAGCTCTGTGCTTTGGGAATAAAGTGCTTTTCAGTACAAGAAACATGAGGTTTCCCTGTGGTATGGTCTTTTTCTCTCTTTTCCAAAACAGGTTTGTGCCAAAGGTCTAAGCAAAGTCTCTGTGATTCATTTGGCAAGGAGCTCCTTTTGCCAGATGTGCAGGCCCTGCTCTGAACTCACAATTTTCAATGGCTCCAAGAGCCTTTGCTCATCCCTCCAGGTAGTGGGAAGCTGGAGAGTCCCAGTGACCAGCCACAAACCCGAAGGAGATGCTGGCACAGAATTTTCCTCCCTGCTTGGATCTGTGTTACAGGCTCTGATGGCAAAAGATGCTAATTATTAACATGACAGTCACTTTGTGACTGTAACTCTTCTCTCCACATCTCTGTACCCTTAGCCCATCCCAGCTCCAACATCACTGATATGACAAATGCTTAAGCTCTGCAGGAGCCTGAAGATGACTCTGTGTTTACCCGCTTTGCAAATCAACAAACTCATGTAATAAAGCCTGAAGCCAGGGTATTGCTTGAGCCTGCTTCAGGGAATTCTGCCTTCCTGAAAGGGTCCTGCTTTTTGCAACATGGGCTTGTGGGGCCAGCTTTATGAAATTGCTCAGAGACATGAAAAATGAGCAGTGTTTTTCACAAGTATTCAGCAAACAAGAATTCTTGTTGTGCCAATGCTGTGCAGATGAAGGAAACTTGTTTCTCTGGGCTGGATTCTGGATGCTTTTTTGGCTTTTTTGACTTGTGGGCTTGGATATCTGGGGAAGGTCTGAATTATGGATAATGCTGTAGTGCAGTTCCTCTGGGTCCCCACTATGTGCTCTGAGTCCCCAATACACTTCTGCTACAGAGGCTAAATGGATCTGCTTTTCTAGATAGTCTCTTACTCAGATTTGTAATTACAGCCAGAAATAATAAATTTTTTAGAAACTGACAGAGTTTAACCTCCCAAGCGGTGAGCAGTTTTTAAAAATTGCCCTGGTGCTTCTCAGTGACTTGAGTAAATTAGAGAAATATATCCTCTCATGTGCTTCTCATCTATTTACTTATGCTTCTGCTGCCCAGAAATTATTTGCACAGCTAGCAAAGAGGCAAACCAAGACAGCATCCCTGTTTATAGGAGTACTGCCTTTGGAGGATCTGTTCTTGCTTTGGATCACCCTGGCCATGCAAAACTCCAGCCCTCAGGGTAGCACAGTGGGCTCAGTGCTGGCACTTGGCTTTCCTCAGCCAGCCCAGGGAAGACGCTTTGGGAGAAATCAGTGTGGTTCTGTGGTTTGATTCTCAGCTTTCAGTGGTAAGGAGCTGCTCTACATTTGGTGTCACAGTGCAGCTGCTCCAGTGGAGCCCTGGATGGGCTGATCCAGCTATTTTGATTCACACCCCAGATTTTTATAGGTTTATCACTAGTCACTTTACATAAGCATGATAGAAACATATGCAAAGTTGGTCATGTAGAGGTTTTGCACTAGATGGACCATGTTGACTCAGAAAAAAGTTTCAATGAGCCTGGTGCCAGGTTTGTGAGGAGCTGTGGATGGGGAGGAATTTCTTTGCTCCTTGAGTGGCCAGATAGGCTGTGCTGTGATGTGCAAGTATTTGCAGGTCTATTCTGGAACTAAACTACATGTTAGACCTTCTCATTTCCTCTAGAAGTGTTTTTTTTTCCCCCTTGGTCTCTGTGTCAATAAGATCTGGACTGAAATCGTGCCAGTGCTTTCAGATAATATCACAAGTGCAGGGGAAAGGAATAATGCACTTCCTGCATGGGTCCCTAGGGGCTTGCAGGGCTTCTGGTGACTGCAGGGATTCTGACTGTGGGCAGAGAGGGAGGCAAGAACCATCTGGACAGCACTGGGCTGGGGAGGCAGTGGCCAATTTTTTCTTGGACTAATCACATCAGGCAATGGAGCCAGCAGCAAACTGTGTCACGAAGAATGTTAAATATTGGCAACATCCCAGGCCTTTCCATTAGGGCTGGATTTCCCATCTCATCTCCCTCCTTCCTCAAACCCATGTTGGTGCTGTTTTTTCTTGAAGAATTAAAGTATGTCAGACTCTGGCTTCTGTCAGGTCACAGTGTTGTCAACTCAGGCGTTCTGCTGCAGTCCAGTAGAGTCTCGGGGAATCTGATCTCTAAGGTTACGAAATCAAGGCTTGAATTGTAATGGAGAATTAATCTTTTCAGATTCGCCTTTAGCCCATGCAATTCTGGCCATCTCCGTATTCATATTGTAAATGGGTTTTTTAAGTTTGCTGGCAAAAGCAAGGAGGTGGGATAGTTTGCATTCTCCTTGCTGGAGAGTAGCACTGTTTAACCCTTTGAGTCTGGTACATCTGACTGGAGGGAGTGGGATTTGCTTTTTGCTGAAGGCTGGGTTCAAATTGGAGAGGCATGTGGGAGCTGAGACACAAGCGTGACCTCTCCCAGAGCAGGTTCCCAGCACTCCGAGGCTGACCAGCATCATGGTTTGAAGCCTGTCCAACAGGCTAGCAGACCCTGCCCAGAGGTCTTCACAGAGCCGCCTGCAGCACTTGGTCCCTGCTGCACCAGCATTCAGCAGCATGGCCAAATTCAGTGCTGCTTTTCCACCACAGCCGCTTGCTTGAGCTCAGCATTCAGCAACTGTTTGGACAGACATCAAAGTCTTCATCAGAGAGCGGGAGTGCTGTTGCTTCTGCTTGGTCTCTAATCAAAAAGGCACAGCCCATCAGCAGCTCTTGTTGACAGGACATGCAGGGCAGTGAATCCCTTCTTTCTTCCATTGCTTAAGAGGTGGTTTTGATTTTTGGATGCATGATTGTGTTCCTCAGTTGTCAGGCTGTATTTAATTATTTAATTAGTCATGCAAATTTTGCTGGCATTTTTGTACATCCAAGTTGTTACTCTAGCAATTAAAAGGCTGCTTTGATGAGCTCCTCTCATGGTGCGTGGTGCAGCAGAGCCTGCTCAGCAAGGCTTGGATGGGGTGGGCGGTGAAGTGATGAAGGAGATTTGCTTTCTGGCTCATTGAAGGACCGTCAGGGGTATGGAGTGGAGGGGTCTGCTCCTGGCAGTGGAACACTGGTGATTTACCAGCCCTTGGGAAGCTGAAGTTACCAAGCAATAGCTAGTCTCTGTTGGAATAAAATGTTGGCCTGGGGCATTGTATGAACTCATCACTTCCAGTGTTACTGCTGTCAGTTAAAGTCCCATGGAGTCCCTCACAGGATCTGTCACCAACCACCTAGCTAGGCAGAAACCTCCCAGTTTCCCCTCTCAGCCCCACAGGGAACCAACAGGAGGAAATTTTTGATGGGCAACAATGAGCTTGTCTCAAAGAAAAACATCCAGTGCCATGTTCAGTGGTGCCTTCAGACCAAATTGTACATATCTCCTTGTGTAAATTGGACAAAAACTGGCCAAGGTAGCTGGAAGAGCGGAAGTCTTCCGGCGTATGTGATAGGGACAATTATTTTCTTGAGAGTATGTGTGTGATATGTGTCTGAGCTAAGAAGCAGCATCTGTAGATTCCTCCTCTGCCAGAGGAACCAGTGGTGAACAGGAATAGTTTCCAGTGGCCCATGTAGGCACTGTGGAAGGGGAGGTGGGGATGGTATCAATGTGTGGAAGTGGCTCTTTATATGAAGTGCAAGCGCCTTCTGTAAATGGGTCCAAGTTTTATGGGTCTACAAAGCCTTGAGGGTAAAAAATTGATTTGTTGGTTCTGGAATGGCAGGATAAACCCTTGGGGACAGAGCACGCTTGAAGGGCAAAGCCTGGTGTCATGCTGGGAACTTTAATTCAAACCAGAATTGGTGGGCTTAAAGCGAGCTCAAAAGCTTTGATTAGTGGTTCTTTGGAAATCCATTTATTCTGCCTATCGCCCTCCTAAAATTAGGTTTTGTTTCTCAGCCCTTAATTGTTTTACTTTGTCAAATATTGTTTGATGGGAAATCAATCTCAGTGTTTTTGCTATTGCTTTCTCAAGGAGGCCTCCCCCTTCTCCAACTCACTCCATTAATATTTATTGCACTGGCAGGTAGGATCCTGAATTAAAGTTTCTGTTATTTCCCCATCTCCCTGCTGCTTTCTCTGTACTTTTGATCAATGTTCAAGTTGCTTTGACTCTATAAATTTATTGCCCTACATTTTCTCTTGAAGCCTCTAAGCTGCAGCTGTATTTTGCTTGCAGTTCTCCTGAATCCACATCTCCTTAGCACTGTCTTCTTCCAGCCTCTCCTGTCTCTGACTCTTTTATATCACTGCAAGGAAGACGCTGCTTTAGGACCTCATTGCTCATTGCTGTAATTAATGCTGCATTTCAACCCTGTATCTGTCAGTGCTGAGGGCAAGCTGGGGACAGGCTTCACATGTTGGAAAGTGGTGAGCAAATTCTACCTGGGGGAGGCATTCACTTCACACACAAGGCATGGCCATCGTTGGTTCGGCCAAACAACAAACAACAGCAAACCAAGGCTGTTGTGCCTCCGTGGGGGCCTGACCTGTTGTGTCAAAGCCCTTACTGTGGGCAATGGGTGGGTGGCTGGAGGGAGCTGGGGAGGCAACTCTGCTGACATGGAACTGGCGTTGATGCTTCAGCATGTGAATGGCCACTTTGTCCCTCTGCTGGGGAGGTGCTTGATTACTCTCACTGAGAATACGACTTCCTTCCTCCAGGAAATCCTGTCCGGGAAAGCAGAGGAATCAGTTACATGAATCCGCTGGGAAAATTCACAGAATAGGAAAATATTCTATTTTCTGCCTGCTCCAACAGGCAGTTTTCTAACTGTTTCTGCCTGTTGGAGTTAAACAATTCAGGGGCCCAGTGGTGGGCATTGGAAGGGGCTTAGCAGGATGGGCTGTGCCCCATAAGCTGCAGCCCTGGATGAGCAGGGCTGTGCAGCACCAGGGCTGCGAGGGGAAGCTCCCTGAAGGCAGCGTTCATCTAGACCCAGCCTCTGCCTTTTGGGGCAGGGCAGTGGAAAAGGTGCACAGGCTGGGCTGGCATATTAATATAGCAAATGACTTTTTAAAGCTGCCTTACAGAGGAAAGAGGCTGTTGGCTGGCAGCACATGAGCTTGGCTTTTCTCCCCTCCCAGCAAGCTGTCAGAGGGCGGGTGCTCGTGCACTGCAGCTCAATGGCAGCAGATGAGTGTTGTGAAGTGACTTTCCCCCATTTCTCTCATCCTCCCACACTCCAAACCCTCCTACTGTCCCTGCAATGGGTGCTCCATCAGCTTCCAGGGGTCCTCTGGCCTTCCTGTAGCCCTCAAGGAGGGCGTGTTGTAACCCAGAAGCCTGGGAACACCACAGGGTTCCCAGCACATGAGGCAATATGTTGCAATGGAATAACATTTTAGGCAGAATGCTCATCTGTTTGCTACATGAGGCCAGCTACCAGAACACTTAGTAAAGGAGCATGGACCAAGTAGAGGAAGAGAGGGAAAAAGCATAATTCAGTGATAGTTTAGTAGTAATATATTATTTATTTATGTTTACGGTTGGTTCCCACATCAGCACATGGGGCAGGATGGGATGTGTGCTGTCTGCTGCGTTTGGCAGAGGACCAGATCCCAGTGCTGTGTCCCAGCACGGTGCTCTCCTGCACACTCTGGCAGCCCAAAGCTGAAAAAAGGGGAACTTTCCCAAAGTCCTGGAGGGAGATGGTGTTTGTGCAGCTCAGTGAACCCCTGAAGGCTGCGTGGATGGAAAACCAGGACAGGAGGAGAACACTGACATAAGAGCCAAGAAGACACCTACTCCAGTACCAGCTTGCTCAGCTCCAGCTGTATTAAAAAGCCATTTTCTTCCCATCTGTCTCAGCAGCCTTGGGGACATGACGTGCAGTTGCCCTGTGGCTGAGGGTGGGATCTGGTCCCTCAGGGTGATGTGCAGGACCTTTTCCCTCTCGTGTTGGATGCAGAGGGCACATCTCCCATGAGGACCCTCCCCCAGCTCAGCCCTGGGCAGCAGCACGAGGGGAACTCAGGTTTCAGCCCTTTGGTTTGCTGACTCAGGGCCTCGTTTTTGGCTGCTGCCACTTCCTGGAGCTCATTGTTTGGCCAGGTTTCCTTCCTCCCTTGTCCAGCACCAGTGAGGGAGTGGGATCCCCTGGCTGGGGGATGAAGGATTCTGCTCCCATGTGCCACTTCACCCCCATTTTCTGCACATCCCGTTCACCATTCTGCCACAGCAGGCATTTCCAAGGAAATGCAAGGCTACAGAGGAGGGGAGAGATGCTCCCTCCTTGCCTCTCTTCTTCCAGTCCTTAGATCCACTGGGCACTCAAAATGCACCACTGCCTTCTGAAACTAATCCTCAGATGTAAAACTAACTTGTGGCAACATCTGGGATAAGGCTGCTTGGATGCCCTGACCAAAGTGTCTCACTTGGACAGCTCCCTGTTTCTAGGCTCGGAATATGTAGAAATGAGTGTTTAGGAGAAAATGTTCTTCAAAGGCTTTTGTGGCTTATGGAAAAGGAGAGATAAACACGAATTACTTGAGAAGTGCTGGATGAATGATGGATGAAATCTGGCTTGGTCCAGCTGGTAGAGGTGTTATGCAGGGCTCTGTCTGGCTCATTGTTGGACACCTAAGCTTTGCTTAACCTCAGGTTTACAGAAAATAGTTTTAGTCCCATTCAAATATGTCCCAACAGTCATTCAGACCCATCTGCAAAAGGGATTGTACCTTTCTCAAGGCCAAACAGATCTAATTTGTGCTTCATTTGTTCAGCCCACTTATGTTTCTTCTTTGTGTTGCTTCCTTTCAGCCGTCTTTGAACAAACCAGAGTTGAATTATATCCTGGAAAGAGAATGCAATTGGTCAACGGTAACGAGGAGCAGAAGTGGATTATTGGGATAAATATTCATTCCTAGATGCTTTGGAGGTAGCAGAGCTTCCAGGGAAGCACATGGCCTTGTGGAGGACAGGGTGAAGGCTGGGTCTGAGCAGTGCTTGGGATAAGCCCCCTCCATCCAGGACGCAGTTGTATCTCTCCTGTTCCACCTGCACCTGGAGGCCATCTTATCCCCATAAGATGCCTGTTCTACCACAATACCTGTCTCATTTCAAGACCTGCCTTCAGCAAAGCCCTCCTAACTCAGCTGCTCCCAGCAAGCCCCAGGCTCTGGCAGGGCTGGCAAACTGCTTGGCAGTAGCTCAGCGTGGCTGTCCCTGCTGCAGCAATGCCAGTGCATTGCTGCATGGTGCAGGGGTGCTCAGGAAGGTTCAGCTCCTCCTGCTGTCACTCACCTGGCAAAAAATGCTCCACTAATCCAGGTTACTCATGGCCTCCTGCTTTATGGTATTTTCCAGCATTTTATTATAATTTTTCTTAATTAAAAAAAAATGAAACAAATCCACCTTTGTTCATCTCACCTTGGGTTTGTTTTCCTGTGTTTTTTTCACTTACCCCTCCCTCTCCTCCAGCTGCACTGCAGTTTCACTAAGGTAGCCCGGCTGGCCTTTCCAGGCTGGGAGAAAGCCGTTTTCAGAAAATAAGAGGAGAGATTTTATTGTACACCCATTCTAAAAATAAAACTGCTCTGTATTTCTAGAGCATCTTCCAGCTGCTGATTTCAAAGATCCTTGAAATTCTCAATTAGTGAAGCATCCCAGCTCCCTGGGGAAGAAAGCCCTGGGTATTGTTTTTGGTAGACCCTGTGAATGAAGGACTGTTGCTTGTTCTGGGCTTTGCTCAGCCTCTGAAACTGTGAGGTCCTGCATGACAAGTGGGGATACGAGGGGATTTGAGTCCTGGCTTGCTGTCTGCCAGATCCCAGTTGGAGCAAAAACTCTATTTCTTGTCCTAAATTAGGAGATTTGATCCCATGCAGCCCCTGTCTGCATTCTGCTTCCATCTTGTATCCCAAGTGCAAGAGGCAAAATCATCTTCTTCCTTTCATTTTTATATAACACTCTGCACAGTCAGGTCTTAGTCCAAAACCACCCCCAAATTAGAATATGTTAAAATTGGGGGGTTTTCCCCAGAACAGGCTATATTTTAGTGGAAGAGGGAATGATTCCCATGTCTGATTTGACAGAACAATAATACAACAGTCTGGTGTGCAGGGTGGTGCAGACACACAGACCTACCTCGGGCTCCCCAGCTGTCCTCACAGCAGTTCATCCCTGCAAAAACAGCAGGAAAGGTTTCAGCATCTGTGTGAAAGCCTCCAACACAACCCCGTGTACTGAGCGGTCTTTCAAGGGCTTATTTTTTTTGCATGAAGCATCCTTGAAATATCTTGTTCCTCATGCTAGATGCTTTTTAAAAGCATTGAAGGAGCAGGAGAGGAGCAGCAGCTGAGCTCCGCGGCTGCTCACTCACCCCATGGCACAGCTCTCTGAGCCCAGCCTTGGCCGCCTCTGATGGAGCTCCAGGGAGCAGCCAGGAGCATCGCCTTGCATGTCCTCAGATGGACTCAAAGTGAGGAAGAGAAGGAATGGGAGAGAGCAAACCAGAGCCCTCAGGGCCTTTCCCAGCCTCAGGGAGGGGCAGGATGCGAGAGGTTTATTTTAGGAGCTGTGGTGGCTCTTCCCAGCGCTGGCCATGGGGCTGCTGCATGCACCGGCTCTGCCTGAGCTCATGTTGGTGCTGCACTGGGTTGTGGTGAACTCAAAACTTCTGCAAAAGGTCAGCAAGAGCAGAAAATGTGGAATTTTCCTTTTCTCAACCAATTAAATGCATGGAGAATAAGTTATTTTTTCTCTAGACCCACCTCCTCCCGTACCCCAGCCAGCCAAACAATGTTTGAGTTACATCAAACTAATGGGTTGAAACTTCTTGATCTTTCTTAGTAAGAATGCCTTGCAGTCCTCTGGGGACAAGGCTCTGTGGGGGTCGCTCCCTGATCCTGGCTCCCAGCAAGGGACATCCCCTGATGCCCCTTGGCTTACTCTGCTAGAGGCAGAGGCAGCAGTGATTGATATTCCCAGGCATAGCAAGAGAGGGGACAAAAATGCATGCTGAGGCTTTTTATGTGGCACACAAGATCTCTGAAGCTCTCAGATGCTGTTTTTCAGGGTTTGGAGCCCTGTTGAGGTTTTCCCCATGGTTACAAACCCATGCTGCCAACTTCATTGCTGCTGTGCCTGCTGATTTGCAAAGGAGCCGGCACAGTCCTGCAGCCCACAGGACCCATGGCAGAGATGTTCTGCTGGCATACAGGAGCCTGTGCAATCCCCACAGCCTTTGATATCCTCACTCCTGTTTTCAGCTTTTTTATCTTTCCAAGAATTGCGCTTTTCCAATCCTATTTTACTACCCCTGTAGCAAGGCTTTCATCTGCTGAGGCATCAAAAGGTTTTCTGAAGTCCGGAGTGAGTCCTGCCCACTCCTTCCACCTTCCTGAGTCTTTGATTACCCCCTGAGCAGATGATGGCCCTGCATCACACTCTCCCAGCCAGGAGCCCGAGCTCAGCCAGACCCAGTTCTGGCACAGGGAACCTCAAAACCAACCCATCTTCCTGCTGCTTGGATGTAAATCAGGAACCTATATACCCATGTCCGTCCCACAGCCAACTCCAAAGTGGAGAGTTGTTCAGGTGGGGTACAGGGGGGTGAGAAAAAAAAGCTTTTTTTTCTTTCAAACATGATTTTTGGAATTATTTTTAGAGCCTGATGCGTGAATGTGAATCATGGGTTTAGCCGTATGAAACCTCCTTTTCATCTTTTTACCTTATCATTATCCCTGCATACTCAGTTTTATCTGTAGTTTGACATCTTTTATCCCCAGCCTTGCAGACAGCAGAAATAAGGGCAGATCTGCTCCCCAGCACTGGAAGCATTGCGTATGCAGGGCACACCGATTTGAAATTATAATCCTCTTTTTGTTGTATCCTCACACTGTTTATTGTTACTGTATATACTGCTTGTTGTTGTAGTTTTCCATTTCATGCAAAATACATTAAAAAAAAAAGCCACGAATGCTTGAGGTCTGTTTGTTATTCCCTGTGTTTAAAACTATTTCCTAAAAACTAACTTCCCCAGAGTGCCTGCATTTGCCCTTCGCTTGCCATCCCTCTGACTACACTCACATTAGCACAAGCCCTACAAGCTTCCCAACAAACTGCAGAAAGCTCTTTGTTTGCAAAGGGTTGGAGGAAAAACTGCGAGTATGTTCCCAGAACCGGGAGCTTGCCCCTTTGCTTTGATTTGCTGCTTGGCTGATGCAACTTGGGACTGTTTAGATTTCTTTGATGTGGCTGGTGCTGTGGGTCTGTGATGTTCTATGGCTTTCTGGATAGTCGTTATCCTGTCTCTGTCATGCTGCTGACAGCTTTTACGTGGCCTTTTTTCTCCCCCCCTCCAACGTTTTAAAACTGGACAAAAATACATCAAATGGCATTTTGTCCTTTGTCTTTAATTTGGCCCCAGCCTGCAGTGTTGGCAGTGAGGAGAGGGTTTCTGTATGCACCAGGATGCAAATCCTTCCTCTGCAGTCATACTAAAGGAACTGTGGGAAAAAACACCACATAACCTGTGGATTTCCATCCTTGAGCTGTGTTTTGGGCTTCCCCTGGTGCCTCTCCCTGTGCACACAGCAGTGAGAGGGAGGGCTGTTGGTCTTCTTGGTGAGACTGGACTGGTGGCAATGCTGCTGCTGGGAGGCAGGAAGGAACCAGTGCCCCAGCTCTGAGTGTGCAGCTGCCGCGGCCTCAGCTCCTGGCTGGAAATGGACCCCAGAAAAAGAAAGAGCTGTGGTCACTGCTGCTTGGTGGAGGAGGTGAAGCCAGACCCAGGAGAGTCTCTCAGTGAAAGGAGAGACCAGAGGACATGAGCTGCATGCAGGGAGATTGAGGCTCTTCTCCCTGATCCAGGGCAGGAAGTCACCGATGTCCCCAGATAAAAGTGCAAAGCTGAATGCTTCTGTTCAATGGCGTTATACAACCTGGCACACAGAAATCTCATTTATTTTCTCCTATCAGCCTAATGTGATGATTTGGGAGAGGGGGGAACAGGCTGGGCAGTGATGTCCTGAACAGTTGGGCTGGGATTACACTTTTTTTATGGAGCTCATCACCGTAATAACCAGGAGCTCTGTTTATCAGCCCACCAGCCATGCCCATTTAGGAGATTACCATTTTCCAATCTCATTTCTCATAAAAGAGGATTGCTGCCCATCCCCTCCCCATCCCAAACCCCTCGCTTATGAGTGTTTATCTGCTAAGGGTGTTTATGAATTTCTGAACAGGAAACTTCTGTTTATCCTCTGCGTCATCAAGAGCTGGAAACTCAATGGGATAATTACTCTTTCAACAACACACGTAGCCCATCAGTAGACTTTGGCATCTTGCTGGTGTCAATAATATATGTATTTGCCCTGCAGAGATATATAATGCTTCTTTGTTTCTCTTTCCTGTCTTTTTAACTTGTCACGGGATTGGGGTTTCTGGCCTTCAGGGTGTCTCGTGGAAGGGGCGATTTTTACTTAAGGTTAAGGACAGGTGCTGCTTCCCTCAAAACCAGTGGCAATGAGGGTGTCCCCAGCAAGAGGGAACAACTTGCTTGGACAGTGCCAGCCCCAAGGCATTGCTTGCTCTGGTAGGACATCGCTGACTGCTCTCACCCTGCAATTGGAGAAGTCATGTGTGGAGATGGCTTCTTCAGATGTTAACACAAGCACCTAGGCTGGGAGAAGGCTGGGTAATTAATAATTTCTTTGTCAGAGCTATTCCCTTTGCTGTCTCTGCAGGTTGCAGGTGAGACATTCTGATTCTCTTCACCCTTCAGCCGACAAGTTTTGAACTATGCCAAATGCAGAAGTAAGTTCATTAGTGATATCCACCTGATGAAATTCAAGACGTGAAATGTTTTGACTAGCGCTGTTCAGATAGAGGAATCACTCAGGAGTATATTGCAATCAGTGCATTAAGATAAGATCCCAGAGCACTGGGTTTCCAGAGCATTGATTATAGATTAGCATCCCACTGCTTCAGAAATGGAGCAAGCCATGCATGTATAAACCAGAAGAGCTGACAGATATGGATGAACTCATGAGGGAGAGGCAGGGAACACCAAAAAAGACCAGTGTGCAGCATGATCCTCAGTGCCACAGCCAGCTGAGCATGCCCAGGCATTTTGTACACACCAGCAAATCACAGTATCCACTTTCTCTCCAGGGGCCACATCTCTCCTGCAGCGCAGGGGCTCCCCTGCCACCCCCTGGAACTTGGCCTCCCTGTCCATACACGGAGCATTATTTTGGCGAGGCTACAAATGTGGAAACCTCGTGTGGTTGGTCAAAGCAAATTCATTCAAAGGGAGTGAGTGCTTGCCAAGTTGCTTTTTTTTTTTTTAAATTCATTTTAGCTGTATTCACAGACCACAAATCTGCAGGCAGGAATGGGAGCCATGTTTCTAATTTGGTATGAAACTTTTATTCCCACTTGGCGCAGTGCTGTTGCAAACGTTGAAGGCTGTTCCTAATCCTCTGCCCTGTGCATTGAAAATGTGCTCCATCCACCCGGCACTCTTGGAAATGGAGTTATTTGCATTGCATAGCAATTTTCAGGAGATAAATACAAGGTTCAGTGTTTGCGCGGACAAGGACGTGGCATCCTTACTGCATCACGTGCAACCAGAAAGCAAAGACAGCAGTGAAGCAGTGCACAAGGGCTGGATTTCAGGAGCATGTAAATCTTAAAGCTGCCTTAAAAAACTTGAAGTCAACTTCTGCCTTTGTAAACAGAGTATTTTCAAGATCCTGTTGGAGGAAACCAGCACTTGGCTGCGTGCTTAAGAAGGGGACTTGTCCAGGTTTTATTCCAGTCGACAGTATTAGCCACATGCCGAGGGATAAGCACTTGCTTAACCAGCAGGGTGCTGGAGTTTGTGGAGCAGCCGTGCCCAAATGGGGCAAGTGCTCCTGACCTCAGTGGGTTCCAGGTGGTGCTGCCCATCAGTCAGGACAGGATGAGGGAACACCCAGGGGTACGAGATCTTGTGCATCAGGAGTAGAGATGTCTCCAAATTCCTCCACCAGTCAAGAAACTGGCAAACCAAATAAAAATTATCAGCCTTGTATCAGGTGTAAATATGTTCAACATCGTCTAAGAGTGACACTTTTCTGCAACCCCTACCATCACCTTGTGATTTCAAGTGAAGATGAAATCAGCTTCACAGTTGGATCTAGCTGGAAACAGTATCTCCTTTTTGAAAGCATTCTGGCCTTCTTTTTCATGTCCTTCCTTGAATTCAGATGTTCTCCCTATGCATAACTCTTACCCAGGGAATACCCGCAGGATACTTAGTGGAGAAGCTGTGGCTGCCCCATCCCTGGAAGTGTACAAGGCCCAGTTGGGTGGGGCTTTGGGCCACCTGGTCCAGGGGAAGCTGTCCCTGCCTATGGCAAAGGGATTTGAACGAGATGAGCTTTAATATTTCTTCCAACCCCAACCATTCTGTGGTTTTGTGATTTGCAAGAGGGTTTAAAAGTTCTTATCAGCATTGATATAGATGCTAACTCTGCCACAGCCTGCAGAGATCACTGCCAAGAATCACTGCAGGTCTGGGTGGCTGCTGGCTGTGGGCTGTGATTATCTTCCCCCCTTTTCTGAGGCTGTACTTACCTGTAGAGTGCTTATCTTGTTGCTCCCTTGGTGGAAACTGGATAACCATCTCCTGCCAGCTGTGAATGAGGTTTGCGTCACTGCTAGCAAGGGGCAAGGACAAGAATTCCCTTTTCAGTGGCAGTTTTTGTTTGGCAGGTGCCATAGCCTGGGGAAGGGGGCAGATGCTGCATTTGCAGAGGTATTTGTGAATAGTAGAGGAGATGTGAAGGAGAGTGGCCAGAGCGATGTGTCAGGGGAGAGTGATTATTTTGATAAACTGCATAATTGTCAGAATTTCTGTTTCATAAAGGGTTTAACAGCACTGGGGAACTACAGGGCTTCCAGCTCCTGAAGGAGAGAAGTCGGACAGCGATAAGAAGAGCTCTGCACACCACCACCAGCCTGGCACTGTGGGAACACACCCTTGCTCCTCCAGCAGCCTGGCTCCGCAGAGGAATCCAATCCCTCCTGGGGTGCTGGATGGAGAAGCGCCGGCAAAGGATCGCCCCTGAACTGCTCGGAGCGCGTGTCCCTTCGTACAAAGCTGAGAGTCTGCAGTGATGCCGTTAAAGAGCAGCCTGGGAGAAGCAGCAGGGAGCTGTGCTTAAGATGTCAATAGGGAGGAGGAGGGTTGGGCAAGGATAGCAGGGCTGTGATTATTTGACAGAAATTTGAGTCCCAGAGGCAGCAATCTACAATAAGGAAAAGCCTTGTGTGCAGATTTCATTCCTCTGCCAGGAATGCATCTCTTGCATCACCCCAGGCCAGGAGCTGGACATTTTCATGTGCCACCTGCAAACACAGCCTGCAGAGAGCAAGGCATGCTGAAGGCAAGAGCTGTGTGCCCCCGGGATCCTCTGTAGTGCCAAGCAGAGGGGTTTCTCCCTGCCCCACTGCTCCTCACTGCTGCCACTGGTCAGCAAATACCACAAGGAGTGATGCCAGAGCCAGAGAGGGAGGTAAAGGCACCCATAGAGATTGACGGAGGCATCTCCCAGGGTTGGGAGCTGCCCGGCCACGCTGGCATGTGTGCTATGCTGGTTTCCATGGAAACGCAGCACAAGATGTACTTCCACAGAGGAGCCACCAGTGATATAGGCTGGACTGCAGGGTGACCTCTGGTCCCTGCTTCGGTGGTGCAGGGGGGATTATAGGGCAGAGGGGACGTGCGGACCTGCTGTAGGATGAGCCCCCATGGAGCACATGTGTTGTGCTGCCTTTGGGGGTGCTCCAGGTGCTGTGCTGCCTTTGCTGCTGCCCTGAAGGGAGGGGGTTGCATTGCAATGTGTTCTTCACCTGGGATGTGCTGGGGAATTGCAGGAGTGTCCCATGGGATTCCAGAGGAACAATGAGGGCATGCTTTGGGATGTGGAGGGAAGCCCTGACACATCCCTGGGGTTCTCAGCCCCTGGCTGAGATTGGAATGGGGCTGAGCCAGCCCTCTGTGGGGTATCAAGAAGGAGAAACAATGCTGCTCCGTGGGGTTTTTAGGGTGTCTCTGTTTTGCCATCCTCCAAAGTCTGCTCAGGTTTTAATATTTCATTAAATTGCATTGCAGTTTCCCCTGCATGGCCAATGGAGAGCAGCACCTCCAGGTCAGATGCTGCCAGATTCATCCTGTCCAGAGCAGGCAGCAAAAGCCATGTCCTGTATGCTTCCATTGGCCCCAGTGAAGGTGGGACATCACCTCTTGGAGAAGCATTGTCCCAGCCCGCATGAGTTTGAGCTGCCCATGACAGTGTGGTCCCAGAAATGTAGCAGTTAATGCGCTGCTCTGCTCCAAGCAGGGTGGAGGGGATTTCTCCTGCCTCATTTCTGCTGCAAGGTGTTGTGGTGGAGCTGCTGTCTCAGGAGGCAGCTAGGATTGGTGCAGGAGGGAGGGAAGCAGGATTTGGCCCAAAGGGACCGTGCCCCTCCATGCCCACAGCTGAAAGCTGAGGCCACAGCTGGGATGAGTCACTCTGGGCTTATTTTATCATCCCAGGAGGAATGCATGTGAATCATCTCATCCAAATGCAGAGGTGTGCTAGGGTGGCTGATGTACCTTTTGTTGCCTGGGGCTCCCTTCTGGCTGCACGCTTTACAAGGGACCATAGCAGTTGGGAGTAGAAATCTGACTTTCAGGCACTGTGAGTCAGCTGAGCTGAGCCTGTGACCATCCCGCATGGCCAGAGAGCAGCGCACAGTTGCACTACAATGGGCACATCACATCTTAAAACCAGAAAGCAAACCGCAAGGAGGAGGACCCGGGCATTGTGACACCCAGACCAGGGACCTTTCTGCTTACCCACCCTTCCTTCCAAACCCGGTCTCCTCCTGGCCCCACAGGCTGTACATCCCCCTTGCTCTGTTTCCTGTAACTTGATCCCCTTAATGCCCAGGATTGCTGATTCCCAGTGGAAAACCTGCCTGGAGGGAGTGGTATCCGCTCCAATACCCGCCAGTGTCTGCAAGGAAGGAGGGCGCCGACCGAAGATGCTCTTCAAGGTCGTAATGGGGAGTAGATGGGCTGTGCTAGTGTTAAATTACCTGTTGGTGCAGAGACAGCACTTCCATCAGGTGAGTGATGGGAGCACTGGTGTCACACGCCACTGGGCTGGCCAGGCAGTGTGGGGATGGACAAGCCCTGTCCGTGTCCATGTGCTGTGCTCAGCAGTGCTGCCTTTCCCGTGATCTCCTCCAGTCCTGTGCTAGGACCAATAACCTGATCCAGCTCAGCAATGCATTCAGCTGCAGAGCAGAGCTCAGCTTCACGCTCTGCTCCCTGCTTCAGAAGCACCTCCCCACCATTTCTCTCTGTTCCAGCTGAGTGCCCTTGTCGCCAGTTGTTGGCTTGGTTGCAATGGGCCTTGCTTGTTTTGTGAGAACTGACCACAGTGTAGCTCTCATCTTCTATGGAGATGAGCAGCAGAACTTCTGTGTTCCCCCTGCCCTCACCTGGGGGTGCTGGGAGGGTTTTGACCACTTCAGCCTTTGCTGGCCTGACTCCCAGCATACCATTGCTCCTGGGCTGTAGTTTCCTTGTCCAGGTTTCCACCAGCTGCAAACACAAACTTGGGTGTGTGACAGCTGGATAGGAGAGAGGGTTGAGGAATATGGATATAGGTGGTTGCAGGTGGTGCTGGATCTGCCTGTACTACCTCCTGGTGTGTTTCTTTGATTTCAGGATGGAAAACCATTCTAGGCCATGCACAGCATGTGGCACTGGTGATGTTAGATGAGCCCTCTGCCCAAAAGGTCACCCTGCTTGGAGCAGATGAGGAACAATGAAATGGGTGGTGGGAGATGCACTTGGTTCTAAGGAGTGTGAGTGACATGTGACAGGCATCTCCCTGGCATCACTTGTGGAGGCAAAGCAGAATCGTGTTTTTTCTTTGGAGATAAAGCAGAACTGCGTGGCTCATTAAATGGAAACACAATCTCCCGACCATTTTGGGGTTTCTCAGCCAATCCTGGTCCAGCCTTCGCAATGCCTTTGAGATTTAAAGCAAGGGCACAGATCCCCAAGGAAAACCAAGCCAGAGGGAGGTGAGAGGCAGCTCTCCCCAGGATGCTGCCCATGGCCTTCAGCTGGTTTGGAGGTCAGTCCTTCCCGAGCAAGGATGGACCCAGGTGGACTTGTGAGGTCTAAGCCACAAGGCTGGGCTGGGGAGGGGAAAAGCACCCCTGCATCCCCCTGCAGCTCAGCTCTCCCCAGAGGGCATTGCAGAGGAGGGAAAAAAGTGAGTGGAGAGACTCAGATTACAAATGTACAAGCATAGGAAGCAGAGATATATATTCCCTGGATATTAATTACCTCTACAATGTCATCTTTTTTCCGGTGAGTGGGTACTTTAGGCAACTGGATATATGATGGAAAGGAGACTGTGTCAGGCAGCGGGAGGACGGACAGGGCGGAGGCAGCTGGACACCACGGAAGGGCTGGGTGCTGCTTGGGGCTGATGGCCAGCCCAGCACTGGAGCATCCCAACAAGCCTTGGACCTGCCCAGGGACATTGCCCTTGGACACTGCCCTCTGCTATGAACATGAGGACTGATCTGACTTGGTCCCTCCTCGGGCACACTCAGTCTGAGAGCTTAGCTCAGAAGAAAAATCCTGCTGATGGGAAAACCCTTGGGTTTAAACTAGAATAGGTTCCAAAAAAGTGTCATAAAGCATCATGCTTTGTTCTGAACTGGGAAGGGGCACCACTAATTCCAACATGCATGGCAAGAGGCAGAGGCTGGGAATAGCCAGTATGGTGTGAGTGGAGATGTTCTTCACACCGTCAGCGTGTCAAATTAAAATACAGACATCACTGAGGAGGATATTTTGGGGACTACATTGAAAATAAGGGTCATAATTATTTTTTCTTTTGGTTTAGAGTTGTCATTCCCCATGGATGTTACTGAAGGGCTCAGATGCCAGCAGCTGGGCTTTGGGGATCAAGGCTGCATTTTAGGGGGGCTTAATATGGTGTAAACCTTCTTCTGCATGAGAGCTGATGTACCAGCTGGATCCAGGCAAGTCTGGCACCTCCAGCAGGAGCTGCTTTGGCCTCTCCTGCCATTCAGAAGAGCAGGAGGAGGCAGCCCTGGCATGGGAGACTCTCTCACTGATGCTTTAGCACAGAGTGGCAGGAGAGCCAGAAGCAAGCTGAAGTGTCAAAGCCTTTGCTTCACCATTTTCCAAGTGAAACACTGCAAATGTTGGCTTTGAACTGACCTTTGGTCACAAAATTACCTAGCCTCAATTAAATATTAAAACCAAACAAAATGTCCTGAGTGTGGAATGAATTGTTTTGCTCCACCTACAGGGATTTTTTATTTCATTTGAGTGGAATAACTGAGAACTCAGTGTCACATTGTCTCACTCTGAAATGAAATTTTGTTCTGGCTTCCTATCATTAAATGTCAGCAAATGAAGAAAAGCAATTATTTGCAGAATATTTTTATGACATGAGAATGTACCTCCCTAACAACACCTCTGCTGGGGTTTGGGTGGTTATTGCTTTTTGCTGGCTCTAGGGAAGACTCATGCCTGATGCTGGGTTGTAGTTGGACCCATAAAACCTGTTGGGCTGATGTGCTGGGGTCTCCTGCTGAGGCCGTAGAGCTTTGCTGTTCCCTGTTCTTTGCCTACATCAGTATAGTTATTATGATTATGATTATGATTGTTTTATTACTGGTTTATTGTATTGTTTATCCTACATCACTCCTTTGTTGTTTTTTCCTTTTGGGATGCTGAAAAATCAGCATGTTTAAATATCCTGTGAATAAAACTTGCATTGGCTACTGACCTTCCAATCATCCGGACAGGAAACGTTTCATGGAATCATAGAACAACAGAATGGTTTGGGTTGGAAGCCACCTTAAAGAACACCTTGTTCCAACCCCTTGCCGTGGGCAGGGACACCTTCCAGACCTTTCTTCTAGACCAGGTTGCTCAAAGCCCCACCCAGTCTGGCATTGAACACTTGTATGGATGGGGGATCCGCAACTTCTTGGGGCAACCTGTGCCAGTGCCTCCTCACCCTCACAAGGAAGAATTTAATCCCAATATCCCATCTAACCTTGCCCTCTGTCAGTTTGAAGCCATTCCCCCTTGTTCTGTCAGTCCAGACCCTTTCCAGCTCTCTTGGAGCCGGTTTAGGTGCTGGAAGCTGCTTTAAGGTCTCCCATGGAGCAGTCTCTTCCCAGTTTCCATGAATTGCCCTCTGCAATAGCCCAGGCCATTCCTGGCATGGCTACTGACCTGGTATGTTGTTAATGCTAAGCAGTCAGGTTTCACAGAACATTTTTCCTTTCCCTTCAGTCCCTTCACTTTTTGGGAAGGACAGGATGGATGGGATGGGTTGGATGGATGTGTCCATCTGCCTCATGCCCACCTGAGATTGGGATGTCATGCTCCAGCCTGGGTCACACCAGGTTAAATCCATGGAGCAAGCTGGCCCAAAGAGAGATTTACAGCACCAAATCCCATCCTGACCCTGAAGATGGATATTCATATTTCACTCAACAGGGATATTTACCTACTTAGGAAAAAAAAAAAAGAAAAAGCAACACTAAGTGCTTTCTTCCCAGGCATGTTTTTGCCTGACAGTGTGTGTAATCCTAATCCCCTGGCAGGGCTAAACCAGCACTGGAATGGGCAGGTGCCTGGCACAGGGAGGGAGGCAGGGTCTGATGGGTACCGGGGCTGAAGAAGGGCTGGAAACATCAAGAGAAGTGGCTGTAACAGGAGAAGGAGAGGGAGAGTTGGCACGTCTAACAGGATTCTGGGTCCTGCACCCTGCTGACACCAAAGGCCATGAATTTTGGGGCACAGGCTGAGATGTGGCAAAGCTCAGATTTGGTTCTGAGGAAGACCATGGTGGTTTAGAAGTGGGTGGAAAGGCCTGAAGGATTCCACTGTACCAGGTCTGGGATCTGGACACAGGATCCTCCCCAGCATGTCCTCCCCAGATGCTGAGCTTGTCCAATTTCTAATTTGAAAAGGAATGCCAAAGGAAGAGGAACTGGTTTATATTTTCCCAAGAAAAGCCAGTGCCTTGCACTCTTCCCCCAGGCAGGCAGGATTAAATTGCAGCTCTGGGTATGTACAAACATTCCCTTGTTTTCCCAGCACTGAGCTGGTCGAGGGGGCTTAAAGGTCATTACTGAAGTTTGGGTTGATTTGGTAGCAAAAGGGTGACTCAGAGAACAAGTTCAGGTTATGTTATCACAGGATTATGTAGAGTTTTATACTCAAATCTTCTTTAGAGTCTTTGGGCCTTAGCCAGATGTCAGATTCCCCTCTGAGCATCCACCCGATGGGGCTCAGCTGTGATAAGGCACCTCTCCAACAAAATGGCTTTTACTGTGGACAAATGAGCCGAGCCCTGAATGCCAGAGAAATGTAAAATACAGTGGCTGGGTGTAGCCCATGACTGTGCTTCAGAGTCTTAGGGCAGAGGGATTTTTTTGTTTGAAAACCCATTAAAGTCCTCCAATTTGAAGGGGTTTAATTTGGCCCCTAAATTGTTAAAATTTGCTGAAGGGTGAGCAGCAACTGGTGGGAATTGTCTGCTGCTCATGCTTAATGCAGCATCTGGGAGCTGAGCTCTGTGCACTGTCACTCTGGCTTGGCAGCAAAGAGCATCCTTCACATCCCTGACAGTGCAAGGCTAGAGGCGGGGAGCAGCGGTGAGGTCTGCTCTGCTTGATCAGGTCTCTGCTCCTGAAGTCAACCTGATCAGCTTCCTGCTTTCATGTCCATCCTCTTTCTCTGTCTTCCACCCTTTTCCTGGAGCTGCAGCCTTCCATGCCTTCTCTGAGATCAATAACCCCATGGGGATCATGAATAAATGTCTTGCATTAAAGCAGAGCACCCAAAATTCCTTCCTTTCCTGGCAGCACTGGCTGATGGTGAGCTGAATTTCAGCAGTGGCTGTTGCCAGCATCCCCTACACTGTTGAATTCTTTAAAATGGCTTAATCTGGGAAATACTGTAATCCTCATCTGACTTTGCACGCAGAGGGATCCAGGTGGCATTTTGCAGTGCCAGCAACAATCCTATTTTCCTGGTTGTGTGTTTTAAACTCCCTTCAGTTCAGTGTCCCTTGGAAAGATGAGCCCGTCAGCTCAGCAACTGGCGGTGCTAAAGAAATAGGAAGTTTTAGAAAATCAAACCCTTTGCAGGGAAGAAAGAAAAAAGCAGTGCACCAGCTGCTTTGTAAGGTCTGAAATGTGTTAGCCCAGGACCAGGGCAGCACCAGGAAGCTTCCTTTCCCTGCCTGCTTGAGGATCCTGGTGGGAAGCAACCTGTAAAGAAATGAAATAGCCATGTAATATCATGGCTATTTTGGTGGGCGGAAAACAAGCTAGCTCCTCAGCCCCCTGGGGAGATGAGAATAGCATCTCTGGGTCTTTGATCTGAAAAATACTTGAAATATTTTCAGAAAAAAATAATAGGAAAAATCAGAGTTATGTTTAGTAACAGAAGCCAGTTGTGTCCTCAGCTGAAAGACAATGTGGGTTAAAAGTAATTTCAGGGCTCTGAAATCACACGTGCCATCCACCAGGATTAGTGTTTGAGCTCCATGAGGAAGGGTGTGAGGAGGAGCACCCTGCAGAGCTTGGGGAATCTGTGCTGGGCAGTCCAACAAAGCCTGGGGCCAGGGTGGCTGCAGTGGGGACGCACGGTGCTCCTGGCCCTGGCAACAGCCTCGGGATGTTTGGGTGAAAAGTGGACAGTCACCGATCAGGAGAATGTAGCACATCCCTTCCTGGCAGCCGGGGAAGTTCTCAGCCCTTTGATTCTTATTAGCATCATTTATATTTTATGCCTTTTTCAGGTCTAATGACACAGGAATGCTGTAGGCTCATAAATAATGCCCGCTGGTGCGAGACCACGTTAAAGCTCACCCAGCTTCTGTCTGAGTCAAGTGGGTGGCCCCAGACACAGCCCTTGGTTGTTTCCCATTCAACTTTGCTCTCTGTGATTGGGTCCTCTCCACCCTTCATCACTGCCTTTTCCATCCCCCATCATCATCCTTCCCATCCTCCATCATCCTCTCCATCCTTCATCACTATCCATCACTTCCCTCTTCACGTGGTGGGTGGCTCTGCCAAATCCTGACATCCCCAACGAGCCAGCACAGAGGCTCAGGAGCTGCCAGCCAAGCACCTCTTTGCACATGATCTGAAATTCAGGGATTTCTCTTGGACTTTTTTAGGGAAAAAAGGAGTTGAGCAATCACGTTTGGTTCCCTAGCAACACTCCTCCTTCTAATTCCTGATTATTTTTCCTTTTGGGGGATCCTTCACATGGTGTGCCCTGAGCCACAGAAACTCCCCATCCCCAGAGCAAGGAAGAATCCAGGCAGGAGGACAGTGCCGGCATGTCCATGGCATGGCCAGTGACAGATGGGGCTTAGGGACAAATCCCACTGCGATGGGTTCCCAGACCCACAGCCCTCCTTTTGCAACCCAAATCCTCTGTTTTTTAAAACAAATGGCATTCGTGAGTGTGGGGAAATGCCTGCCAGTGCCCTCCCCAGCGCTGTGGATGCTGGGTGCTGATGTCAGGTCAAAATATCAGCAAAATGATGATGGTGAATGGAGCACCAAGCTTTCCACAACTGATGGATGATTTTCCATGTGCACAGAAGTTATTCTATAAACCAGCCGTGAGCATCTCAGAGGAGATTACTGCAAGTAAAAACAATTATATACTTTAAAAAGGAGGGGCATAATTTTAAACACATATTTGAAGTTAGTTTAAAGTGAGCCACTGCTTGGAAGAGAGTTTTCCTCACAGTGGTGGAGTAGGAATATGTGTCATAACTGGTTAAGGTGGCATTTTGTGCAAAAAGGAGGTTTTAGGCTTTGTGGGTGTGGGTCATGCAGGCAAAGCTTTCCATGGGGAAAATAAATAAAGCTCTGATGACAACAAATGTTTTTGGGGTCTTTTAGGTCAAATATTAGGAAAATTCTCCCTATATTGATTAGAAGGGAATATTACAAAACCCAAAATATTTCAGGGCTTTTCAGTGTGGCATTCAGACAAAACCCCATCTCTCACTGGGCAGGGAGAGAAGATAAACCTATCTCCCCATGGTTCCCAACATCACTACATTCACCAGCACCACTCTATCCCCTAAATTGCCTGAAAGTAAAATTAATTTGTCCTTAAATCAAGGGGCAAATCCAACATGCACAGGCTGCAAAAGTCAATCGACAAATGTCAACTTGGGACCGCTTTTCTGGCAGGGAACACTCCCAGGTCTGACTGGTGCAGCTGTAGGATAGGATATTTCTCAAGAAAAACACCCGGCTGCATTTTGCAGAGCTCCTTTGCTTTTCCATAGCTTTTATATTTTTCTTCTAAGCAACATAATGGAATTTAGTACAAAGATATATCCATGCTGGAAATTTCTTTTGCAAGTAAAAGCCTGCCAAAAATGTATGATTTAGCTCTTTCAAATTTCTAAATATACATTTGCATGCAAATTTGTAACTTGAAATTATAAATTGAAATGTGCATTTCCCCTTTGCTGGTGTTAAGAGTGTTTTCCTGAAGCCAGAAACATTATCCTCATTATTTGACCGAAATGTGTAAAAATTTTATCACCTATAAAATAAATGTTCTTGTTATTTAAGGCATGCTGGAAAAAAGCTCTCAATACTACTCCCTTGGCTTCATTTCACAACAAATGCATCATTTCCAATGACTGGCATGGAGCAGGAGATGAATTTAAAATGTGTCTAAATCCAGCTGGGTCATTCCCAGCAGGTGTGCGGTTATGGCCAGTCAAGCTGAGCGGAAACGGCTGCTCCCCATACTGGAGGCAGACCCTGGTGCGGGACATATCCTGCTCCTCCCAGGGGCTTCTGGACCTCTTGGCTCAGGCTTTGCCCCTTTGCTTTACATTTGAGACCAGAAGGGGTGAGGATGTCCTGCCCTTGGTCCCCTGCTCCCATCCCGCCATGGGAGCGGTGCAGTTTGGCACTCACCTCTCCCTGAGCGCACGTGATGATGGCTCAGCCCTTTAGGCCCATGTGCAATTCTGTGTGGGTTTAAAGGCAGTACCACCCCCCTGTTCCCCCAGAGCTTCTCCTTTTCCATTTAACATACCAGAAGCTCCCACTGTCCCTTTTGTGAGCAGGGCTGTGCCATATCCCCACGTTGTTCCGTGTGTCCAAGAGTGATGCTCCAGCTCTCCAGGTCCCTGTCCCAGGCTCTGAGCATCCTGCTGTCATGGTTTGCAGTTCAGCTCTGTCTGTCCTAAAATCTCTCCTTAACCTGTGTAAAATTGCATGTTCCCAGGAGCATATTGCCTGATCTCACCTGCTCTGTTCCCCCCTGCTCCTCTGGGAGCCAGGATCAACCCCTTGGGAGAGAAAACTCTCCCCCTGTCCCAAGGGTGGTCGCTAGGCTTGCAGCAGCAGCAGAGACTCCTGTCTGGAGCTGTGCCAGGCAGCAAGCTCAGAAGGATGCTCCAGGTGTTAAGCACAGCTCTATTTTGATCCTTTCATTGTGGGGAAATTGCTTCAACAATCTTTTTTTTTGGTGTAAGCAAAGCTAGAGTAATTACCAGGGGGGAAAAAATTAAAAAATCAAATGTTAACATTTCTATGAGAAAGGTCTCATGATGATTAAATATTTCAATGGGTTCCTCTTTAGTAATGCAAAACTAATCAACTTCCAGATGATATTTAAAAAGCAGAGAATAGTGTATGGTTTAATATCCTAATTTCAATAGGCCAGGCTTTAGAAGACAGCTAATTATAAAATAATCCTTTTATGTTGTGTAAAACATCATTTTAAGGCAGATACTCACTACAAATACAGGGTTTCCTTATTGCTGGAGGTAATTAGCTGGGTGCTGATTTAACACGTGAATGTGCATGTGGAGCAGCTCCCAGGATATGCTGAGATGATGGAGCTGCTTTTGAGGTGAAATATTCCCTGTTTGGGTTTGTACCTGGGCCATACTGATCCCAAAAGATGTTTTGACAGCACAGAATCGCACTGCACTCAGGTGCATCTCCATCCCTCTTGGCAGAGAAGAGGAACGGAGATGTAGCTGAGAGTGGAGCTGGGGCACAGCTTGGTGAGGATGGGTGATAAATGCACCATTGCCAAACAGGACACATGGCCAGGCAGCACCTGCCAAACCTCACAGCACCCCACATGTGGGGCAGGAACTGACTGGGTGATGGGGTACCCCATTTCTGTGGTCTCACAGCCAAGGTCTCGCTCCCTTTGAGCCCCCTCCAGCTCCAACTACAACAGACAATTAATTGGAGCCATAATTAAGGCCTGCTCTGGGGCATCCCTACCCTTCTCAAGGGCTTTCCATCAGCAAGAAATTTTTACCAGGTTCTTCTCTGCAGCTCCAGTTTTGCCTCCTTACATTGGCAGAAAGCAATGGGAACCAGTGGCGGGAACAGCACCGAGCCAAAATGAATTAACCTGGAATCTTCCCTCTGGAACTGGTGTGAAAATATCCCCAAATAGTGTCAAATATCAAGTCAATGCAGGGATTTAAGGGTCTGGACGGGATTTGCACAGGGGAAGAATTATGAAGGGCATTGCACAAGGCAAGCACAGAGGCAGCACGGCTTCAACTTGGCCTTGGATGATAAATGCTGTGGAGAGCTTTCAGGCACACTTGGCTCCTGTCAGCCTGATAAGCACCACAGCAGGACGTGTTGGCAGGGGGCTGCTCCCCAGGAGCACGAGGAAGGATTCCTTCTGTATCCTGGCACACAAAATAGGGATCTGATGAGCTGCTGGTGCTGCCCCGGGGTGAGGGTTCCCGTCCAGGGGCTGTGGCAGAGGCTGCAGGGATGCCACCCCTGCCCTTCCCACGCAGTCACGGCACATGCATATTTTATGGTCAATAATGGGATTTCGCTGTCGGTACCACTCCCAGATTTCTTTCCACTCTGCTACATTTTCAGGTTAAATAAATGTAAGTCTTTAGGATCTCTCCAGCTCTAGGAGAAGGAGCTTTCCTGGTGAGTTGGCAATGTCCCATGGTAGTGGCCAGCACCAGCCAGAAGACAGGCATGTGGGGGCTTGGGCTGGCCCAGTGCAAAACCCAACCCCAGTAACCCCTCTCTGTGAGCCCATGGAGGGCTCCGAGTGCCAGCAGCAGCCAGACCAGAGGTCTTTGCCCTGCAGTTGTCATCTCTGCAGGTGGCCTTTGGCTGAGATGGATGGGGACAGAGATAAGGACTTTTGGGGTCATATATTTTTACTCTGTGAGCATTCCTTTCTGAGGGGTAGGAGAGCAAAGTTTTCCAAACATCCTCCCCACTGTCCCAATCCACTAATAGCCTGGTAATCCTCTTATGGGGGTCAGCCTGGGGCACCCGCAGAGCCTTTGTGTAATGCCAGGGAAGAGAAATGTGTTTTCACTATAGCGTGGCAGGCTGTCACTGCCCCAGGACAGGGATGGGGCCCAATGCTGCCCTGTGCCCGTGGGTGCTCCCAGCACATCCCATCTCCAGACATGCTGGCCCCTGCCATCACCACCCTTTTGGGGAGCTCCCTCACAAGGGCAGCCCCATTCAGGCATCCCCTCATCTCGGCAGCCTATTTTGGGACCCGTACACCGCGGTTCCGCTCTGCCTCTATTTATATCCTGCCCAGCCTCTCCACATGGTTAAGCTCCCTTTTAATGCTGGTCTGGTGCCAATTGAGCCTCCAGGAGGATGAGGATGGTTTGGCAGCTGCTCAGGGTCTCCAGCCCCAGTGAAGCTTGAGAACAGGTCCAAGCCCCCTTGGTCCCCGTGGCTGGGTACACACGGTCCTGCCCTCTGCTCCCTGACTCGCACTGCCATCAGTACAGCATCCTGCAGGATTAGGATTGATGATCTGCAAGTGGACTGCATGTTAACATATCTGTAACTCCCTCCAAAACCAGCTACTTTTCTCTGCAGGTAGTGGAAAATGAAGTGCAAACTCCAGAGCAACAAGGATTTTATGGCAAATCGGGCAGCAATCTGGTGTTGAGGGGCAGCAGATGAAAAAAGGCCATTTTCCACCATATCCCGAATGCTGCCAATTCATGATGTTGCTGATGAGGTTCAAGGAGACACTTCCCATGGTGGTGCTACCATAACCATGGCCATGCTCTGAGGCATGATCTGAGCACGTGGGCTCCCAGCCCCAAACCCAGCCAAACCCCTTCCCTGGGGACAAGCATTTGCTCTGTTTTTAATCTGCAAGACCTTGAAAGTGCCAGCTTGGGGCTGTATTTACATATTTGCTGGAGCTGTGCTTGTTGCACATCCTTCCTCATGCCCTTGGGCCAGCACAGGCAATACTGCACCCCAGGAGAGGGTTTGGGGGGTGTCAGACCCCCAGGCGTGAATTGGGGTTGTCACCAGCTTGAACATACCCAGCAAATGAGCTACTTCATGTCAACATATTTATTTCTTTTTGGTAATGAGGCAACTTCGTTTCCACGGGTTGCTCGAACAGTGCACAGCATCTGATTATTAAAAATGCTGCTGGAAGCCAGCCCACAACCTACTTAGGCATTAATCTTCCCTGACAGATGCTGACGAGGAATCGCTCCAGCAGCCGGGACCAGCTCCCCTGCCCAACACGCTTCATCCCTTAAAAGCTGGGTATTATCCCCATTACCGCCGGCAGGAGCTGGTGCCTGATGCCACATTGCAGGAGAGGCTGAGCTGGGCAAGTGGCTGGACAAACATCCCAGAGGGAGCTGCTGGCCTGTGCAATGGCTGCTGGAGATGCTCGAGGCTGGATGGAGCTGGGTGAGCTGGTGACAAGTGGCACAGGAGCTGCTCCAGCACCAGGCAGCTTTATCGAGTCATGGTATCACAGGGATTCTATTTTTTTCTCACACAGAAATGAGCAGAGTCATGTCAAGTCAATCACTCCATGGGTTCCTGTTTTGTTCATCACATTTTTTAGGAGGGGAAAAAAAACCAACAAAATTTCTTTCCCAAGTCAGACTCTTTCACACTGGTTGTCTTAGAAGGATTTTACACTTTTTCTGTACTGACATTTCCTCACCAAATGTACCCCTGTGCAATTTAAAGAAGCAATTCAGGATCCAAAATTAAACATTTTACCCAATTCAATTGCCCTTTTCTCATACCAATCCCTACTGAATGTTTTACATCTCCATTTACCCCAAAAAACTTCTTTCCTAATGGTTTCTCTTGGCTCATGGTTTGGAGAAACCCATTCTGGTTGCTGCTCTCCCGTAATCTCCCCAGTGCATATATTTGGGGTGCAAATATAATACATGAGCAGCCTAGTAATCACCCAGAAAGGGTAAAACCTCCCATATTTCTGGTGCTCACTGGGATGTTTTGAGTATTTGAGATGTCTCAGCAGTTTCAGTCAGCTACTGTTAGAGGCAGAGGAAAACCTGAGGAATGTTATCCCATATTTCAGCAGAGCTGTGACACCTTCCAGAGCAGGAGCTGGTAGGGACCACACTGGGTGTGGGCAGGTATGAGCTGTGCTCCCAGATTGTGGGTGCTGGCATGAAGGCACGAGCAGGGGGTTCCTGTCCTCCCCCTCCCACCTGCTGCCCGAGCCTTGCTAAAAAGCCCAAAACCACAAGAAAACCACCCAAGGAAGCCAGGCAGGTGACAGGGGTAACACTTGCAGGGATGAGCCAAGGGGTCCCCTGGCTTATGTGGGCAGTGGAGGTGCAGGGATGTGGCCAAGGCCACTGGGTGAGTTGGTGGCAGGATCAGCTCCATCACTGTCCACAGTCGCTCATTGCTGGGAAAGCAGATGGGAGGAAATCAAACTGGGTCTGGCACCTCAGTGGAGTTTTCTGTCCCTAATTGCAGGGTGGATGAGGAAAGGAGGATCCCTCACCGGCTTCCATGGCCCCTTGGGATGGGAGTGTGGCCACGTCAGCCCATTCAGCCCCATCTGCCAAAATGCCCAAGCACTGTGAAGCAAAGCTGTGAAGGCTCGGGTGCTCACTGCATTCTCACTGCCGCCTCTGAATTATTTTTAGCAGCTCGATACTGGGAGAGTGGCGAGAAGCCAAAGCGAACACGTGGTGAGGTCAGATCCCTCTCCAGCCCAAGGGCTGCTGGTGCTGCCGTGCACTGAGGGGTGCTGAAGGAAACTTTCCAGGGGCTTGTGGTCTGGTGGCACCAGCAGGGGAGGGTGGCCTTGCCGAGGTACAGCAGGCGCCAGCCAGACCCCGTCAGGCAGATAGAGCTGGAGCGTCGCGTCCCCGGGGCTTATCAGACCTTGGGAAACTTCCCCTGCCTCCAGCCACTGCTTGCTGGCTGTGGTTTTTCCAGCCAACCCCTTCACCCAACACCCACATAATGTTACAGGTCACTATAACCCCCTGGGTTTTAACTTCCCAACAGATGAGACCAAATTAAGCCAGTTTTCCTGCTTCGCTCCGAATTGCTATGACATCCTCACAACCTCAGCATCGCCTGTATGTAATTTTTCTCAGAGAAAAGATAAACTAAAACCAAGTGTCCCATTGGTGGCAGCTTCCCAATGTCCCTATGTCCCTCCCCACTGCTCCTGCAGATGCTGGGTCCAGCAACTACTATAGGATATCCTGCGGCCCTGGCCGGATCCAGGGAACAATGAGCTGGGCATCTCCTGGCCACACATCCAGCGAGGTGAGAAGTGCCAGGCAGCTCCTTCCTGTCACTCAACCCTTGCCTCTGGCTCAGGCCCCTTCCCCCAGCTATGGTGGCACCTGAGCCACAGCTGCAGCTCCTTCAGCATCCAAATTTCCATCCAGAGGCTCTTGCTTCCCACTTCAGTGAGCAGAGGCAGCTTGCCCTCCCTCCCTCGTGCTTTGTCCAAAAACAATTGTAATTAATTAGGAGGGTGGCTTCATCCTCAGCCAATGTTAGGGAAATTACCAGATGCATTGCATTTCTTTTCCTCTTTTCTGCTATGAACCTCTGGGTGCTGAGGGGATGCTCTGGTCTCCCCAGGTTCCTTCCTTGGCCATGCCTCTGATTCTGGCCAGAGTCCTGTCCCTTTGCAGGAAATCACTGCTTTACTTCCAGTTTCTTTAGTCTAGCTTCCACCCTTGCTCCATTATTGTGTGCCACACAATCACTGAGGTGATTATAACACCAAATAAATGCCCTGTACCTGCCCTGGGAGCAAGGGAATAATAGAATCCTGGAATGGTTTGGGCTGGAAGGGACCTTAAAGCTCATCTTGTTCCAACGCCCTGCAATGGGGAGATCAGGGGAAAAGAGCATTTCTTGATGGAGGAGCAGGCTGGGAAGCGGCAGTCCTTCTTACAAGTGAAATGCATGAATTCGAGGTGAGTGTGGAGCTGCCCTTATATCTACTTTTGGTCCTCCCTAGTGTAGTACCAGGAATGTTGGCAGCAGCAGTGCCCTGGGAAGTCACAGTGGGGCTGCACAGCCCACGAAGGAGCAGTGCCTTCCCAGGGAATGTCCCCTCCACCCAACTTACAGATAAATAAATAAAACATCCTTCTTTTTGGTAAGGCAGGTGAGCACAGACATGCAGGTGGGACCCACCTTGCCCAGTCTCAGCTGTGGCTGTGCCCTGTTCATGGCCACTGCCTGGGGCACACTGGCCCCCAGAGGGGTTGAAGATGTTATCCCAGGGGGAACGCTGAATATCAGCTCTAATGGAACTTTTGGCAACTAAGAGCCTTTCTCTCCATCAGCTCCTGTTGGATGATGGCTCTCCCTACTGCAGAGCTCTGGTTTTATAGAATCCACATTTTGCATCCTCATAGCCCATCATGGTTTTACCTCCTTAGGCTGGAGGAAGCATCCTTGCCTGTGACAGCCACAAGAAATTAGCACTGAGCGTTGCAAGACAGGCTCTCCTTAGGGAAAATCACTGACCTGCTGCTGCAACCCTGTGTGCCAAGCACCAAACCCACCCTGTGCCAGCCTACAGCACTTGCTGTTCCTGGCATGGCTTTGCTTCCCACCCCATCCCCACTCCTGGAGAAAGCTGGGTGAAATATCTTTAATTACCTCCTGAAGCCTGGGCATTTGGAATCACCTTGAAACTGCAGCTGAGGTGTTTAAAGGTGGCTTTTGTTTGGGTTTGATTCCTTCTCCTGAATCCTTGCACTCTGCAGTTGGATTTTAGGGTGAGGTTCTGTTGACTGGTGTTTAATTTCCTGGAGTTCAAGCTCTGCAAGTATCCTTGCTGCTTGTATGGTGGTCAGGAGGTCTCCTGAATCCCAGGAGCCCCAGGGCTGCCTCAGCTGGCAAACTTGGGGGTTTTGCAGCACTTGGCAGAGCTGGGATTTGGACATGTGCACAGCCATGTCACACCAGAAATGGTGCCTCCCTCATGATTTCTGTGAGGCTCATTTGATTTTTTCTATACCCTGGGCATCTGTAGAGCTTTGCTGCTGCTTCCATTGGGTTCTTTTTCCTGAGTCCTGGAGGATTTGGTCAACAGTGAGAGCACTTTGTTCTGGGAATGTCAGAAAGAAAAGTGAATGTGTCAGCTCTGCAGCATTTAGAAATTGGCTTCTGAAGAGACTATTTTTTGTTTTCTCCATTTCCACTCTCCAAGGTACCTTCTCTTCTACTTTTCTTCCCCTCTACAACTCCAAACATGTCTTTAAACACCTCAGAACTGAAAACAATCCCTTCTGAAATGAAGCACTCCCCATCTGACAGAGCAAATCCCATGGGTTTGGACTTAATACTATGAGGGAAAAAAAAAGCCAATTCCATGCCTAGACTATATTCACCATAAATTTTGCAGCATGGACATTTTCCATCGATCTGGCAGGAGGAATACAAACACAACTTCACTGTGTGCCTGATTTCCTTGCTGATGGATTTATGGGCTCTTCTTGTCACCCTCCGTCACCCCATCACCTGCGGAGCACAGCTGGCATCAGCTCCCTGGTGGCATTGACTCTGTGGCTGTTCACCTGCCCACTGGGATGAAGGGTGCTCTCCCTGGGTCTCCCTTTTGGGGACACTCCCATCACCTAAAATCTCTGCCCACAGGGCTTGTGCAAGGGAGGGAGCAGCTGGGTTGTCCAGGAGCTACCGTGGTGTGGTGTGGAGTGGAGCAAAGCCTCTGAGAGTTACCTGAATGAAACATTCAAAGGAAGAATTATATCCAAAGAATATCCAAACATATCCTAGGAAGAGAAACATCAACACAAGGTCCGCACGCGGCTTGTGTGTGCATAACTGAGCTGCACCAACCCTGCTCTGCCCCGTGAGCGTACACACCTGCACATACATGGCTGTCCTCTGGGTTTATAACTGGAATTGGCAAGCTTTGGGGTTGATTTATTTTTTTTCTTCTGGCCTCTAGCAAGATAAATTACTAAGTCGCGATTTTTTTTTTTTTGTGCAGGAAGAAGAGGTTTGCTGCTGGCCGTGTCGCTTTTGCCGGTACATGCTGCCACCTTCAGCATCTCGCAGGAGGAGCAGGCACTGCCCGAGCCCCGCCGGCCCCACCGCTCTCCTTCTCCAGCTGCAGGAGCCTCTCCGGCTTCTTCTACTGCTCAGTAGTACTTGCTGCCGGCATGATAATTTAGTTACCGGAAAAGAAAAACCCTCAGGAGGTGCACTCAGCTACGTGAGCTGGGGAGGGGGAGCAGGAGCTGCTCATGTGGCTGGAATAGCAGAGGCTGAGAGTCAATGTGTGACAACCACAGCACAGCCAGGGAATGAATTTTAAAAAATCCCCAGCAGATTGCTGTGACATTACTGCAGTATTATATATTAGATGGAGCATCTTGTACACTAACCAAGCATCACAATGTCTATCTCTGGGGCAAACTAAGGGGGTTTTATAATAGTAGGAGGGCACAGGTGATGCTGCGGTACAGACTTGTGGCATCCACAGCCGCAAGAGCTCCAGACCCAAAGATGCCATCCCCAGCACCTCTCCATTGACTCTTCAACCCTGGGACCAAGCCATGGGGCTCTGTGGCTGGAAATTAATTTCAATTCCCTTACCAGCCGCTGAGAGCAGCTCATGGAGTTGGGAAATCACCAGCTCGTTGGGATCCCACATCCATCCTCCCTGGTGATGCTCCACACTGCTGCCGCTGCTATTAATCACAGCTGCAGTAATGAAGTTAATGATCTGGGATCTCTTCTAATTATGACTTCCCCAAACACAGGTCTGCCTCTGCCTTCACTGAGGGGACTCAGTGTGGGTGATTCAAACTCCACACGCTGCAGATGGCTCAGATTTCTAAATCAGCTTCGATTTACAGGATGGCCTTAGCTGAACTCCTGTGTTTTCCCCAGGCTGGCTGTCCAGGCAGCAGGACACCCTTGGTCACAGAGCACTTCAGGGGAGACTTGTATTTGTGCCAAAGTTTTAATAGAGTAGATTTCAAAAAAAAAATTTAGTACAAACATGGGTGTCTGATTAAAACCCAGAGCCTTCTGCAGCTTCTTACAGTCATGGCTTCAGGTAGGGCAGAGCCACTCTGGTACAGGGAAGATTTGGGTTTGCATTGCTCAGGAAACCTACTCAGTTTAGTAGCTTGGAGCCTGGCTGTGGGGTGCACTTGCTTTGCTAACAGCTGGCACTCAGGTTTCTAAAAGAAACCAAAAAAGGTTTCATTTTTATCTTTAGGCACCAGCCCTGGGACTCCTTACAAAGGATATTTAGCTTTTGTAGCCATAGGAGGTGGAAATTGGTCACAGTCCGTCACATCCCCCAGCAAGACCAGCTCTCACTGGACCCTAAACACAATTTTTTGAAAAAAGCATGACCGTTTCAGAAGTTCCTGAGGGCAATGCTGGCCCACACTTCTGGAAGCTGATCAGGTGCCTCAAATGACAAAAGTATCATTATCGCTCTTGTGGGGAAGAGCTGAATGGCGTCATGCTGAACAACGCTTTCATTTCCTTCCTCCTCGCCAGCCTTTTACAAAGCAGCGTTGAGTTGCTCAGACGTTTAAGATGCCACAAGAGGTGGCTCTTAATAGAGTTGGGGACTTTGTTTCTGATTTGCCGGAACCAGATTAATTGCAGCCCGGAACAGATGCGGGGAGCAGCACTGTTTGCTCCTCAGGGTAAAAGCAGCATGCTTGCACAAAGCGCCTTTATAAACTCCTGGGGGGTTGAGGTTGGCTTGGCATTATTTTCCTCCCTTTCCCCTATTCTTCATCCTTGAGCACTAAATCAACACCATATGATGTCTGGTTCATTTTCTCATTAGAGCAGCTCCGTTGACTGAATAATTTCCCAGTGTCACGTTGCAGCACTGCTACTTCTCCGATGACGCCCCAACAGCCAGGGCTTGTGTGCTTGGGCATCTGGGCTCTGCTTTCCACAGGCAAAAGAAACAATTTGTCCCCTGGGGGTTTCTCAGGATCCCAGGAGGCTGAGGGAGCGTGGCATAGAGTCATAGAATTCTGGAATGCTTTGCGTTGGAAAGGACCTTAAAGATAATCCAGTCCACTCCCCTTCCACGGGCAGGGACACCTTCCACTGAACTAGGTTGCTCAGAGCCCCATCCAACCTTTTCTTGAACACTTCCAGGGATCCAGGGGCAGCCACAGCTTCTCTGGACAACCTATGCCAGGGCCTCACCACCCTCACAGGAAGAGTTTCTTCCTAAAACCCAATTTAATCCTGCCCTCTGTCAGTGGGAAGCCATTCCCCCTTGCCCTGTCACTCCATGCCCTCGCTGAAAGTCGCTCTCCAGCTCTCTTGGAGCCCCTTTAGGTACTGGAAGGGGCTCTAAGGTGTCCCTGGAGCCTTCTCTTCTCCAGGCTGAACACCCCCAGGCCTCAGCCTGTCTCCATGCAAGAGCTGCTCCATCCCTCGGAGCATCTTTGTGGCTTCCTCTGGACTCACTCCAGCAGGTCCCTGTCCTCCTTGTGCTGGGGTCCCAGAGCTGGACACAGCACTGCAGCAGAGTAGGGCTGAGTTGCGCTCTCCTGAGCTGTCTGGGGCCATCCCAGCAGATGCTGAGGTGTAACACTGCAAATACTGGGACATGAGCAGTGCATGTGTTAAACCCAGATCCAAATCCCTGTTCTGATTAGGGGATGAAATCGAGAAAAAGCAGGAAAATGGTGAATAAAATATTGAGACAGAAGGGGGACAATATTTTATTTCTAAAGTGCTACGTTTTACTCTGAATTTTGTAAACAAGTTACAAAAACTGATCAGCCATTGAATGCGGTCCAGAGCCCCAGCTGAGCCATCCGTGTCCAAGCCACATCCCTCTTCGGAAAAGAAGGCCCCAACAACATGTTAGTAAACAATATTCAGTGCTGGAAAAAGTTATTTACAACTCAGCGGGGAGTAGCCCAGCCACTAAAGAGCTTCTAAATTCTGATAGACGTAGCAGAAAACTGTTCCTAAGAGCCCGGTAGGAGCAGCGGAGGCGTTCGGGGCAGCCCGGTCCGCGATGTCGCCCGTTCCCCGCGGGGCCGCCAGGGGGCGCGGCGGAGCAGCGGCGCGAGGGGGCTGGGGAGCCGCAGGCACAGCGAGGGCTGGGGGCATTAATTGCGCTCGCAGGGTGTAATTAACCCCCTGCCCTAGAGCTGCCTCGGGCCGTGCTGCACGCGTGTGGCTAAGCCGGGCTCTGACCGCGGTTTTCTCTCTTGCCGGACAAGGAGTGGTCTTCAGGATTTTTGGAACGTGAGTTCACCTATCCCAGATCGATTCCAACCCCGGAGCAAACAGTGTGCCTCTCTCTGCCCCTGCAGCAGAAGAGCTGCTGGGTCCGCATTCCCTCCTGGAATCTCTTTTATAGCTTTATTCTTCCTCACTGTGACTTGTGAACATTAAGACCTTTGGAAACGAACCTCCACATTTGGACATTAACATCTTTGCCGGGGTGGGCTCGCTGAGGCTCTGCTGTCGTCATCAGAAGTCTAGATGTCTTCTGGGCTAGAGAAGCATGTTCCCTTTTGGAATTGTGATTTCCTGTCAACAGGCTGTTGGCTTAAGGTCACAGCTGTAGCTGCTCCATCATAGTGTGGTGACTGTCACCGTTGGATGGATCAGTTCTCATCCCAGGCTCAGATTTTGCTCCCGATGTGGTTTCCAGGCAGAAGCATCAGCTGTGCCCAGGAAAGCCAGGTGTATGGTACCCTCAGCTGCTTCAAGGGCACAGGTCTGCAAATCCTTCTCCAAATGAGAAAGATATGTGGCTTATAAATACTGGATCAGGGCAAAGTCCCAAAGTGAAGTCAACAGCAGAACTTTATTTCATCATTATTATTTTTAATTCCTGGATAAATGCTGCTTAGTTCCCCTCTCAGCTGCTTTTATTCTTTCACATTTCTAACAGGATTTTCCACCTTGTCCCTTTGAACCCATTTTTGGATTCTCTTCCCAAACCCATAGATACCTGGGGTATAATCACTGCTGTGGGATCAAATGTCAGGTTAATCCTCCCAGGAGACCTTTCCCTTTCCTTCTTCAGCCCACTGATGATATTCTCTGATTCCTTGGCCACTGTTCAGAAGTACAGATGCTCATTTCCCCCTACCTGCAATGAGATCCCACTGTGCTTGCAGCCTGTGTGTCAGCCTGCATTCCAGTGCCACCCATCAAGGGCTGGCACATTCAGCTCTCACATTGCTCTCTCTCACAGCCTGACCGGCCACTGTTGGTGTCATTTGGCAGAGAGGTTGTGACTGCTGCAGATTTTTTCACTGGGATGAGTGCTGGCACAGCTGAAATAATCTTTTCTGGCCTTAGGGTCTGGGAACAGCCACAGGGTTTGGTTCTTGTTGAGGTCAATGATGAGAGAGCCTGTGGGATGCAGCCAGGGGGATAAAACCCAGGAGAGGCAAACCATGGGTGGCAAAGCTTGGATGCTGGTGACAGGGAGAGGGCTTGCAGACATCACCACCCCAAAGCTCACCTCCCTTTTATTCCTGATGCTACTGGTGTGAGTCAAAGTGGTTGTTACCCATTACAACTACCCCCAGTGCTGCCAGGGACAGGTACCAGCTCCTTTCAGAGTTTGGGGCATTTTAACAACAATGAACACTGGCTGCCAAACCAAAATGAGAGAAGAGGACTGGCAAGGGGATGAGCCTCCCCTCGGGAAGCGCAGGGGCCAGCTCTCCTGCACACCTCCTATATTTATGGCACGTCTCTACCGCCTTTGAGCCATAAATTTTGTTAGTGGCTGTCCCTTGGTGCCTCTGTGAGATCCTCTCTCCAGGATTTACTGCTCAACTTTGCAACGGAGAAATACAGCCCTGGCCACAACTCACGGTGCCGCACCTGCCAGCCCCGAGTGCTGCGGTGTTTTCCCAGCTCGGCCTCCGCCGGAGCCTGGCCTCGGGCATAATCCCCTTTTATTTAGAACTCTGCTGCTTTGTCGCAGCTCTTGGGGTCAGTATCTCATGTCTCGGACCAAAGCAAAGAGCTGGAGCTCTGCAGGCGGGCGGGACTGGCCTCGGGGGCCGCCAGCAGACGCCACGGGCGAAGGAGCGTGTGATGGTATCGCGTGTTGCTGTTGGCTTTCATGCACCACGTACAGGTTTGGACTTCCTGTTCTCCTCGCTATCACAGAGCCCATTAAAGTTTCACATCTCATGTTATGAAATATGGCACACGTCAGGTGTTTTTTTTCCCCCCCTTCCTGGGCTCCTCTCAGCTTTCAGCTGACAGCCTGCGAGATCCAGCAGCCCTTCCGCCCAGCATCCCGCTCAGCATCATCCTGGAGGGGCTGGTACCCATCACATCCCCTGCTGGTAGTCTCCTGAGAGTTGGCTGTCCTTTCCATCCCTTCTGCCCCTTCAAGATGCTGCTGAGCCTGGCTGCCTTCCCCAGCGGTTGAGGCCAAGCTCTCTCACTACATGAGTGGCCACCTTATATGCATAACTGCTCTGCTTTTTCTCCCACGTTTAATCTAGTATGGTTTTGCCTGTAAGGATGATCCACCCTCAGGGTTTTACGGGATTGGCCTGGCCCTCTGCCAGCCCCAAGCGGAGCAGGAGGGAGTTTCCCAGCTTCTCCCCCGGAGCAGGACAGCCTCAGTGTCAGCGCAGTGGGCTCGGTGGGAGACAGGGCTCTCCCACTACACACTCAGCCTGGCGCTATCGGCCTTGGCATCTCCAGCCGCGCCTTCCGTGGGGGATTTATCTCTGCCAAATCTGCAAACCGTAGCATGTAATTTTCCCTCTTTCTAGTCCGGGGGAGGGTTTGTGGCCGGAGTGGAACAGACAGATATTTGAGGCTGGGAGCAGGGAGCCTGCTGCGCCACGTTCGCAGCCAACCCCACAGGGCAACCTTGCCAGTAAGAGCCACGGCGAGATCAAAGCTGCTGTTTGCCACCAGGATCTGCCCCTGACAGCCAATGGCTTCCCGCGGCGAGCTGGGTATCTCATCTTAGGGAGGGGAGCCATCTGATGTCTGGATGGAGGGGAAAGACGGATGCTGTGTTTCACCAGGCTTTCCCACCCTGCTGCATCAGTGCCTTAATTTCGGGGCTGGACCCTCGCTGCCTACGTGTAGGCCCAGGTTTCTACACCAATGTCCCTATTTTTCAGCAAAGCCTCAGCTCTCCACAGACAGTAGATGAGGTTGGTTGCCCAACTTGTTGTGCAGGGATGGGTCCACACTTGCGGTTTTTACTGATTTTCCCCTTTTTCAGATCTCATGAAATGGCAGTTTCAGAAGGTGATTTTAATGGATTGTGCCCTGATTCTGCTTAGCTAGACGTTATGGAAAATAACATTAAGCTGGACAGGGGTAAAATAGGCTTCAGTATAACCAAAACAGTGAGTTTCTGGCCTCAAATGCTCCGTGAGGGGAGGTTTTTATTCCCTTCTGGCTGCCGAATTCTTCCCCTCTCCGGAGCCGGCGCTGACAGTGCATTATAGCCTTGGTAGCTTACTTGCTGCAGAACCTGCTTCGGGGAAGAGACTAAAAGCCAATCAGAAGCCCCCGGGGACAGGCACCCTCTGCTCCGAGGAGAATGACCCTGTGTCTGCTGACCTCTGCACGCTCCAGTCTACACAACTTGGCAGCAACAGAGGCCAATTAGTGCAGCTACAAATTGTCACCCGGCTGCCGCTCTAGCCAGGACGGGCAGAGGGGTGTGCACATGGCCGGCACCGTGTCACTGCATCCCAGCCTCCCGCGCCCCAGATCCCCGCGGGGTAAAGCCAGCGGTGGTTAATGACAGTCCCAGAGGAGGGGAGGGCTGGGGCTTTAATTGCTGATGCCAGCCGGGGGTCACCAATTAAGGAGCAAAGTGCCGGCGACGCCGCACAGCCGAGCGCCCCGCTGCCGTGCCGTGATGAGCCGGAGAGGTGCCGGAGCTGCTCCCACCTGGCTGCACCTTTCAACAAGTGCTTTTGTCTCCTCGCCGCAGCTCTCATGCTGCCCGGGGTCTTCGTTAGCACCGTGCGCAAGGGAAGTCGCGTTCTCACTCCACAGGCGGAGGCTGCTCGCCCAGCGCTGTGTGATGGGAATAGCAATGTCAGCCCCCGCGATGGTAGGGCTCATCCATCCCTCCGCAGTGGCCGTTTGGCGATGCTTAATTTAATAACACTCTCCCAGTCCTGCCAGTATAAATACATGCCCCCAGACCCAAGCCTGCAGCGTGATGCCTCGATGGCTGCCCGTGAATGGAGCAGCAGGAGGGGACGGAGAGCAGCAAACTTGGGGGCGTCTATCACCCCTCCGCTGGTGTCAAAGGGAGCATCTTTCAAGGGGAGCGGCAATCCCAGCAGCCCTCCAGCAGAGACCTGGCAAAGCCGGCCATCCCAAGCTCCCTGGCATTGCTCCTGCATGCGGGGGTGCTCCCACCCGCTCCCTCTGATGTGGGTTCTCTGGTGTGTGCTATGGGTTGGGTCCCCACTGCAGCCCCAGTGTCCTGCTCCCCACGAGGAAGAGGAGGGTGCACAGGGGGACAAGCAGATACAGCCATAACAAACCGCTGCCGCTCAGCCAGGAAGGCTCCGCGGTCGCAGCCAAGCTGCCGTTCATTAAACCACCCTGCTAATTAAAACAGAGCGCGGTGTCTGGCGGGCAGGCAGACAGCTCCGGGTGCGGCTGGGTGGGCCAGGGCCACCCAAAGCCACGGCGGCGAGTGCCAAGGCTGCCAGCGCCTCGGGGAGCAGAGCGGCATCGCTGCCTCCGGCCGGCAATCGCCTCCTGGCTAGGGCAGGGAGCTTGGAGGGCCCCACAGCGCTGCCCTCGGTGGATGTCTGGGGCTGCCCCTCCTCTTTGGGGTGTCCCCGCCACGGCGGACTCGGACCATGTGACTCTGCACCGGGACTGATGGGGAAGGAACACATTCCGGCTTGCAAGGGATGGGGACGCCCTGGGCTCGGATGCCCCATAGGGGCCTCTCTAGGGCAACTGGGAATGGCTCAGGATGAAGTCTGTGGGGAGCTGGACCAGCTCTGCCTTGGCCAAACTGTGAATTCCTCATTGCCCAGCACCGAGCCTTTTGGTGAGCATAGTTACCCGACCCTGCGTGCCCGTCTCCCCTCGCAGGAGAAGGCTTTAATTCACCCTTCAAATCCTTCTTCCAGCAAAACGCTATAGATTACACAGGACAGAGGCGTAGGGCACTCCCGGGCTCCTCCCTGCCGGCTGTGCGGAGCCAGGGGCACCACCACCAGCAGATAAGCCTCTGGATGCTTCCCAGGGCTGGCAGCTTCTTGCTGCCGTGGGCCAGGGTGCGGCTGTGCTTCGGTGAGCGATGCAATCGGAGGCCGGGGCGAGAGCCAGCCTTGCCAGCCAGTGACTTCGCCATTGCCTAAAATAAAATCCACGGNGTGAAGAAAAAGAGAAAGAAAGAATCCCGACTGGATTAATAATTCAGGCTGGCAAGAGAACAAACCCGTCCCAGAATCCACCTTCCATAGTATGCCCACAAACCACATAAAATGGAAAAAGAAAGAATGACATAAAAGCTAAACGACCTTGAGCTTCAGTGGCAGCCCCAGATGTGCAGGGGCACAGGGCAGAGGGTATGGGGTGCAAGGATGGTCCCGTGTCTTCCTGCTGCTGGGGTCTGGGCAGGATGAATGCTGGGCTGCCCCTGGTGAGGTAGGGGGTGTGGGATGCTGTGCTTGGGGGTGGCCGGACCGCACAGAACGCAGTCCGGACAGCCCCAAGCCCTCCCTGCAAAAAACAGTGCAGCAAAAATGTGCTAAATCCTCAAACTCAAACAAGGTTTGCCTGCCACAAATTGCAAGGGAGATTTGGGAAGGAATTTGCTACCAGAAAAGCAGTAGCAGGCTGGATGTTAAATATTTGGGGTGGAGACCTCCAGATCCGTAGTGCAAGGATGCTGTGTTTAGCTCTGAGCTGGGACAGGGCTGCTAGGGACCATAGGAAACAATTATAACCAGGTAATTATAGTCCCCTTTCCAAAAGAAATCCCTTTGGAGAGTCTTTTCTCTCCATGGAAGCAGAGATGCTTGACACCCTGCCCAGCCCACCCAGTACCCAGCCCCATCTCTCCCTGCTGCTTCTCCAGCCTCCAACCTGTCCCAGCCAGGGAACCCCCATGCTGGCAAAGCAAATGGAGCAGTTCAGCCCCTTTCTCTCCTCCTCAATTCTCTTTTGTGGTTCTTGCAATGAGAAATTGTTCAAAAGAAGCCCTGTGCTCTCAGAAGTCTGCTTGGCAGCCTAGAAATTAGGGAAGGGGATAAATTCTGCCCATGTGAGCTTTGGGGACTCCCTGCCACCTTCCCCTGTGGAGGAAGGGAAATATTTTTAGTCATAGCCCTGGGGAGCTGTGGCAGAGCATCCCAGGAGAAGCCCCCGGGCTTGGGGTCTCTTGCTAGGTGTTCTCTGGGCCACCAGCTCAGGGAGAAATGCCACCTCTAAAGCCATGCCTGGTCCCCAGACCCAAACTTCCTCTGCTAGTCAAAGAGCAAAGAAATGCAATTTAAACTTTAAATGTCCCATTACTCTGAGCCTGGGAATAGTGTTTCCTTAGCCTCCTCAAACAGAGATGGGAAGCATCACTGGAACCTTCTTCCTCACTCTTTCTGCATGTTCAATATTATTCTTTCTTTTTTTCCTTTTTTTTCTTTTTTCTTAAATAAACTGTCAGCACAGCATGGCTCCAAGCACTGCCTCAGCCACTGCTGCGCCAATTTAAACTTCTGATTTTCTATTAAAAGCTCCCAGTGTTTCCCTGTGAAGGTGTTTTCCATGGTGGTGGTCAGGGAAGGGGACTAGAGGGCTGTCAGACAGGAGCCCTGCCCAGCCATGGAAGCTGGGGTTCTGATGGAAATGGTTACATCTTAGTCCCACCCTGGGAAAACTCTCCGGCCTGCCCAGTTTCCATCTCTCATGGTTTCAGATGTGGTTCATGCCCCTGTGGCAGCACTGGGAGGATCTTGCCCTGTGAAGTAGGGTGGTGGTTGTGGGGTGACCAACCCCATATCCCGCGCTCAGCCAGGATATGTGTTTAAATGTGCTCTGTAAGTCACGAGGTAAAGCCAAGACAAAGGTTATGTATCTATTCTGCAGCACTGTTGTTCCAGTGGCCCAAAAGAAATTCCCACTCCCCAAGCCTGAAAGGGAAAAATCACCACAAAAAACCCTTTTAACCCCAAAGAGGGGTAACAGTCCTGGTTCTCAGTAGGATTGTGCACACAGCGGAGTGGGGCGTGAAGGGACTGGGAATCCAATACCTTCGGACGCCAGGGGAGTAAGCATTAATTGAGCTGTATTAATGAGCCAGCAGCCAGAAGGCAAAGCTTTTAGTACGGGAGTGGGGCGGCCCTGGAATGCCGAGCAGCATCGGGATGGGGACTCTTATGAAACCCGCAGGCTGGGAAAGCAGCAGAACCCCCGCCCTCCCCAAATCAAAATACATATATATATTTAAAAGAAAGCACAGGCGCTGCAATGAAATCGCTATATGTGGTTTGAAATCCCCAGCTCAGCTCATGCCAAAGGAATTTCCAGGCCTGGTTTAGATCTGATTCAGTAAAGCTTTTATAATGGTGTGGGGGTTGTTCAGAGCAGCCGGGGCTGCAGTGGGTGCTGGGGTACCACAGTCCCTGCCTGGCCAGGGCGCTCAGGCTGGGCCCTGAGGTGGGAGAGGTGGGCATGTCAGCTTGGGGCTGCCTGTAAAGGTTTTGTTTTCTTTCTCCAGCCTCAATCCTGGAGAAAACAAAGCTGATGCCTTCCCGGGAAGGGATGTGTGCTGTGCTTGTGGCTCTTACCCCAACTTCAGCCCAAGTTATGGGCCCAGTGGGATCCAGAATCAGCCCCAGGGGTGATCATGCTCCCCCAGGTTTCATAAAATCACTGGATGGGGTGAAGGGAGAGACTTTGTCTGCCAGTACAACCCACCAAAGAATCTGCACAGTAAGGTGGCTCCTCCAGGGACCAAGCACATCCCCAGCCCTGCTCTGCTGCTGGGGGCTCTGGCAGCTGGAGAAACAACCCCCCTCACACACACCCCATCCTCCCAGAGTGAATAATTCAGACAAAACAAAGGGAAATGGTGAAAGTTGTGGTGTCCCAATGCCAGGCACTGGAGATGAGGGTTTCTTTAGGCAGAAGTAGGAAGAAAAACAAGCAGTGTAGGCAATTATCTCCCCCATGAGTCACTCGGAGGACTGGGAATTTTTTTTCCATGGCTAAGATTTCCCAGAAACTGGTGAACTGTCTGTCCGGGGGGTGTCTGTCTAGGACTGCTGGGAGTGTCTGTCCAGGCATGGGTGAAGCAAAGCCAGCCAAGGTCCAGGGGCTCTGTGGTTCCCCCCTGCCAGAGAAAGTCATAAAGCATTAGAGTCAGAGAAAGGTCTCTCTATCCATTCCCAGGAATCTGGAGCCCCCCAAGCCCCACAGACTCCATCCTTCAGCCCCCAATACCATCTAATCATCAGTTTAAATAAACCTTTTGCCTACAGGGGTACAAAATAAGGACAACATGGACTATCAAGAACTTCAGAATCAGTCCTAGAAAGGAAACTCTTTGTTGGATCCACCCATGGATGGATTCTCCATGCTTCTAATAGAAGGTGTCCCTGTCTGTGGCATGGGGGTTGGAACTAGATGACCTTTAGGGTTCCTTCCAGCCCAAACTATTCTGTGATTTTATGACCCCTGCATCCTGGCCTCAGATCCCTCTGGCCAGGAAGGGTTATCCAGGGACGACAGCACAGCTCCGTAACCCGGGGGAGTTCCGCAGATGGAGATGCCTCTGCTTTGATCAGGCTCTTCAGAAGCTTGATTTAAAGCTTGCAAGCCTCTTCCGAAACTCTTTTGAGCCTAATTATTTTTCAAGATGAAAGAGAAAAGAAGAACGCCAAACCCTCCTCTTTACTCCTCACTGCTTTGGTAAAGGTTTCAGACATCTCTGTGTGGAGAAGATGCCCCATGGCCTGCGGCCCTCGCCAGGGGCTGTGTCCAGTGTCCCCACAGTGCCAGCACAGCCTATGCATTACAGATCCTGACTACCATTGCACACTCTCCCCCCTCTTCCTTTCCTAATTGTATTCCATTTCAAGATTATTGAGGAATAATTGCATTACGAAAGACAGCTCCAATCTGGCATTAAGGAGCATTCTCCCCATCTGCACAGCACTGAAGGTCCCGAGCCCCAGCGGTAATGGAGCTTACCGCAAGCACTCAGTGAAAGAACTCTCAGCTCTTCAGCTAAAACACTTACTTGCTTTGAGCACATCCTGAGTTTCTCAATCTCTTCCCTCCTTTCAAGGCTCACATTTGCCAAAAGTGCACTTGAGGCAATGGCAGAGGGGATGGTTGAGCTGCAGGGGTGTCAGACATGCTGTGGGACAGCACCACATGCTCTCTAAGCCCCAGTGGATGGTGCAAACCATTGCTGGAGACAAACCAGGTCTTCGCAGGAGGCAGAGCAAAGGGAACGAGTGCAGGAAAATACATACAAGGAGGGTGCACAGCAATATTGCAACCTCACTTCCCCTCTCCCCTTCCACTCCCCTGCTCTGAAGAGGAGGGAACATCCCCCTCCCACCTCGAGCAGGAGCTGACCCTTCGGCACTGCCACTGAGTCCTTCTGATTTGGAGCCAGGTCTTCCTTCATTACCTTCATCCCCAATCCCTTTCAGCTGCCGCTGCCATCATCTGCCTTGTGGTTCTTTACCAAAGGCTGTCCTGAAACCCAGATAAAGGGTGACGTACGCAGCAAGGCTCCCACCCTCACGTGGAACCACTCAGACACGCTGTCGAGATTAGCCAGAGCCCAGTTCTCCCCTGCTTGCCCGACTCTGCCAGGAGTCCAACCTGCCCAAGGCAGCGATAACAGTGAGTGTATCTCCCCGAGACTGAGCACTCGCTCGCGCACTGAGCAGTGACGTGCACAGTGGTGCCACACAGAATCACCCCGGCAAGATGCTGCACAGAGGAACAACACGTCTGCCTGAAACGTGTGCTCCTCAGAGGCAGGTCAAGCACATGGCATTTGGGGCAAAATCTGCAGTGTATTTTGGCTAGTGGCTGGGCTTGTCAATGTTGCAGATGGACGAGCTGTTGTCACAAGCCTTATGAAAAATGTTCTCTTGAGCTTTTATGTGAAAATCTGAAAAAGCTCCAAGAACAAGCTCACCTTCAAGCTCGGACAAGGTCTGGATTTGGCACCATTCCTCCTATTCCCATGCAAAGGGCTGAGCAAAGGCTGAGCTATTCTTGGGGGCTCTGCACTACGTGTGGTGTTCCTGCAGGGGAAAGCTCTTCTGGGCAGAGTAGGAGCAAATCCAGACTGGCTTTGCAGCTGGGTAAACTGAGACAGGAGCAGACAGGGCCTTGTCCCAGATCACCCTGCAAACCTGTCATCTCCTGCTGATGCTCCTGTCTACCACTCACCCTTTTAACTCTGCCAGAGCCATTTCACACCCTTGGGTCCCACTACAGCCAACAATGCCAAGTGATAATGATTTATTATTATTATTATTACTCCTGCTATTATTATTGCTGCCTAGATAATCCCTTGTCAGAATATAAATGTGCCTTCCCTTCCAGCATGAGAGTGTCCTGCTTAATGATGTTGTTTTCTTCTCACTGGTACCTCCAGCTCTGACATATCGAACATGAACGACAGCAGGAAATCTTTGGCTATGCTGCTTCTTCAGAAGACAGGTCATTAAACCATCAGCCATCCTGGTATGTGGACTGCTCTTCCCTCCTCCTTTATTAAGATTTGCCTTTCCTTGATTAAATTAGCTTGAACGGCCTGCTTCCGTGGGAGGGATGGATGCCTCCATTATCGCCTATTACCTCTGAAAAGGATGGGGGGGAAAAAAAATACAACACGGCCCGGGATAATTGAATGAAAATTTAATGAGCACTTGTGAGAATACGTTAAGAGAAATGCCAATCGATAGAAAACTGATTTCCTGTTTTTAGCACCAAATGGACTCATGCTGAAGAAGTCATTCCCTTCCACCTGTAGCTGGAGTAAGCGGAAAGGCTGGAGCAGCCAGCCTGCCCCTCTGGCAAACGCGACTGCAAACCTGGGACATGGAGGCAAAATTAAGTTATTAACACACTGTTAATCACCTTGTAAATGAATGCCCTACCTGGTGCCTTATTCTGGGCAGAGCAGGTGGCTGTCGTAGGAGGAGTAACAGCTACTGACTACAGAACACGGATGGAGGCTGAGCAGCCCTACCACCCAGCTGTATTTCTCAGCTTGGTTTAACTCTTCAGCACTAAGCAGCTGGTGGAGTGGAGGGTGCAGGCTGTCTGCCTGGTGCAGCCATCCCACAGTGAGGATGCAGATGATCCCAACACTTCCAAAGCTCTCACATGAGCAGGTCACTTCAGGGGTCCAGCCCCCCGTGTCACACATACATCCCACCCCAAGAGACACTGTGGGGAAGTGGCCTTTCCTGTGTTGCAATTGCCTCCCTGGCTGACCTCAGATATGTCCCCGAGAGGGATTTTCAGAGGGGCACCCTGCCAAGTTTGCACAGATAGCACATGTCCCAGACAGGTTTTCACAAGGGACCTCAGCTCCACCAGCCTGAGTTTTCCCAGGAGCTCAGCCCAGCACCTTCCCCAGCTTAAAGCCTCAGCAGCTGAATCCTCGATGAAACTGCAATGCTTTTGCTCTCGGGGCCAAAGACATCCTCAGTAGTGACCCACAGGGGTCACTGGAGAAGCTCCAGTTCAGTCCTGTGGACAATTCCTCAGTAAAACCAGTCAATAAAATACAGCTACCTGAGAAGAAGAGTGCGGTTTGCAGGTCTCTGCCTGCTGCTGTCGGAAAACGCTTTTTTCCCTTCTGATGAAAAAGCAGGAGGCTGCACAAAGCTGCACTTTATTAACTAAGAGTCCCAATGCAGGGCTCCTGGCATGCAGTGGGGGCACCTCCCTACCAGGCCCCACCACAGCAGGGCACGTGCCATGGCTCCTCACTCCTGCAAATCGAGATCCTGCAAACTCAGGCCACTTTTCCACTTTTTATCGCCATCTTTCCAAAAAGAAGGGATCTGAGCAGCCATCCTGGCAGGAGAGTAACCAGGCTGCCTCACACCACGAGGGCTGTCCCTGTGTCCCCAGACGGCCCCGGAGCCCTGTGGAGAGGCCTTTGGACACACTGACACTCTCATGTGCACGTCCTACAGCCCACGTCTGAGCTCCACTGTACCCTGGGAAGCTCTGGTTTCACCCCAGATGCCCTGAGCAGGCAGGGCGGTGGGGGGACCCCCGGGAACCCCCACCCTCCCGCAGCTGCCCTGCACAAAGCAGCCCATTCTCAGCAGCCTCCAGCACTGCTCCGCAGCAGTAAATATTGCATTAGCTGTGGTGGGCCAGGGCTCTGGGCCCTTTTCCAGCTTGGCAGGCTCCTCTCAGCCGGCCGGCAGAAGAAGCAGGGATTATGTGAGCTGGGCACAGAGCGAGAGGGGCAGAAAGCAGCCCTGGGGGAGCAAGAAGTGTTGCCAGGGCAGCAATGGGTCATCTCCGTCCTGCTTTCTCAGCCATCATGGCTGACAAAACCCTTGTGCCACATATGGCTTTGGTGGAGTCACAATTTCCCCTGGGGGGAAAAAAACTGGGAAAAATATAGGGATTTTTGGACTGAAGCATTTGGGAATCAGAGCCGAAAAGCTTCCAGTGTGATCTGAAAAGGGCTTTTCCGCTCCCAGGCGATGCTCTGGGGTTTTGCTGTCGTGATTTTGAAACTTTCTGGAATTTGTCGGGTTTTGTTTCTGCTTGCTGGGAAAGGTCACGGCTTCCCGGGCAGGGAGGGAGAGCTCTGCTTTCTGGCACAGCACTTCACACCCAGCCTGCCCTGGTTGGGAGCCTGGCTGCCCTGGCATGCCTGCTGCTCTAGTCTGGGGCAAGGGGAACCTGGGGAGACAAGACAGAGGCATTAATAGATCACTCCACAAACAAAACCTGCATGCAAAATCCAATTATAGTGAGGTAAAATAAATCCAAGGTGGTCCTTCCAAAACTGCCTGGCTAAGTGAGTTCCCGGTCCCGACTTCAGCGTTTCCCCTCCATCCTGTGCACAACAGGCCTTTTGTTAAATTTCACATCCTGAAAGAATTTAATAGCATTTTTATTTTTAATCCATCACATGTGTTTTGTTTGGACTAATCCAACGGGGCTCCGTTCACAAGCAGCTCTTTTCCAACATCACTAAATTTCTCAAGGCTTAACCTGTTGACAAGGACGGGATGTGTTCGGCCCATGTTAGGCAAGCATCATTAGGTGCACGAGGACTCGAACCCATGAGCAGATGGAGTGGTCAGCGAATTTTGCTGAGGATGGGAGGAGAAGTGGGGCCCTGCATAGAGGGGAAGCTGTCCCCCCTTTCTACTGAAGACACTCCAGGATTGCTTGGTAACTTGCAGTGATTTTGCATAGACCTGTGCTCCTGTAAACCAGACGGTGGAGTTTGCTGGGGAGGAATCAGTGTTCCCATTGCCCAGCTGAAGGACTGAGATTGGGACTGTGGAGAGCAGTAATGCTGATGTTCCTTAATTGCTGTAATTCAATTAAAACCTGCAGTGGGTGCAGCCAGGCAGGAAACCAGCCTGTCTGCCAGGAGCCCAGGGCTGCTACATAGCCACAAGACATTCAAGCATAGGTTTAACTTTAAGCCTGGGTTGAAGTTTATCTCTGCTTATAAAAGTGTTCACTCCTGAGGTGACACATCCTCAGGTCCTGTTACTGTTCCCCAGGGCTCAGGCAGGGGAAGGCTCATATGCTGGGCAGCGCAGCAGGCAGGAATGGCATCAGCAGGGTTAGGAAAGGGCTGGGGAGCCTTTGGGCTTACACACGCTGCAGATGCGCCTTTGAGCACATCTGGATCCTGTAATAATTTGGGCCGTGAAGAAAAAGCGCCAACTCGAGCTCACACCCCCGTGAAGCGCCTTTGTGTGATCCCTCAGAAGTGCCTGATTCCCAATCTGTGGATTGCTGCTCTAATGAACTCCAGACGTTGTTTTGAACATCAGATACATTTCAGTTTGCTGCTGCAGAAGATGTCCCTCTCCCCATCCCTGTGCAGGAGCAGGAAGCAGGCAGGCCTGGGATGGCAGGGCACGGAGATCCCTGTGGGCTGGAAGCCAGGGCTGCCCGCCTTGGCGAGGCAGCGTCTGTGGACTAAAGCTGGATGGCAGCTTTCAAGGGACAATAGCACAGCAAGAAACCCCACTTCAGACACTCCTTGCTCAAGAGAAGCCCAGCCAAGAAACCGCCAGCAAGTCGGGTTTTATTACTGCAGGGCTCAGCCGTCAGCCTCCGGCACGGTTGCACTCAACACGCCTGGCTGCCCCTTGGGTCACGTCTGCAGGCTGGGCTCTCCTGGGCTTGGATTTGAGCTGGGAGCCTTTAAGGGGCACCAGATTGTCCTGTGATTGTTATTTCTATGTGCAGGTGACCATTTGGTTTAAATCGAAGCTAGAAAACAAGGTCATTACAACACATCCCCTCCGGGGCAAGCAGCAGGCTTCTGCTGGGGCCATGAATGGAGTGAGAGCATATTTTATAAATATTCTCTCTTTTTTTGAGCTCCTTGGTGACAAACAACCAAATTTCCCTCCTCGCAGCTGGTGTGGCAGCAGGGCGTGCTGGGTGCAGGGGTGTCCTGGCTGTGAAAGGACGCAGCTCTATAGGAACTCACTGGACTTGATGGTCAGTCGAGCTTCTGAGCATCGTGGAGATTTACCATCCCCAGCTGCCAGGGTCTGGAGGCCTCTAAAGATTTGCTTTGATCAAAATATGAAACCAAAGGCAGAATAAGCTCTCACGTGCTCAAGTGTGGTCTGTAACACAAGGCAGGCTCTGGGAAACCTTCTGTCTCAAAGCTGTGAGACCCACTGAGAGAAAACTAAGGCCATCAGCACTCCCAGAAACATGCCTGCCAAAAGGGACAGCAGGATGTGTCCCTACCAGCAGCAAGGAACAAGGGACAGTAGCACTGCTATTTACCAGCCCTTAACTAAGCCCCATGAGGCTTTTGGGAGGTCTGGAAGGATGCCTTGACCCTGAGGTCCTACAGCAGTCACCTGGGGACAGTCAGTGGGTGCCCTGCATTTATTTATCCCCCTCCACAAAATGCCTGAGCAACTCATGCCAAACCACTGTGGTCCCCTCATTAAATCAACATCTGCCTGGCATGGCAGGGCTTGGAGATTGCCCAGTACATCAGCTTGGGGTGAGTTCTGTGTTTGGGTTATGTTTGATACTGGAGTCAAAATTAATCATCTGACAAAACCAGGCTTTGTCACAGATTTGCAATAAAGCCCCAAACTGGAGGAAAATTCTGTGCTGGGTGGAGTCCAAGGGTGCCGCATTGCACAGGAATCATGTTCAACTAATGGATTTATTTTGTCCCTGGGAACTGGATCCCTTCAAGCTTGCTCCCGGGCTGGGGCGGCACAAACCCCAGCCACTCCCTGAGAATAAACCTGGCTGGATAAACTGTGAAGAATCAGGAGACAAACATCTCATTCACCAGCTCTCCTGGAAAAGTCATCGGGATAACAGTCGTTGCCAAAGCCACCGCATCAAAGGCATCTCTCTCCGGCACACTGGAGCAGGCAAGGATGAGCCTGGGGATCGGGGTGACCTGGGGAGGAGATGGGAATGATAGGGCTCAGTGGGGTGGTCTGTTTGCTGTGTGGCCGTGGGAAAGTTCCCAGTGTGGTGCTCAATTCAATGGGGGAAATCTCTCCGCATGGTGCTTTGGCCCTTTGCCTGCAGGAAAGGACAGCAGTGTTTCTGCAGGGAGCTTCAAGGACAAACTGAGGCTTTGTGTGTGGAAGTAGATTTCAGTGCGGGGAAGAAGGGATTGAAGAATGGCCAGTGAAAGTAGGGAGGGGACTGAGGCCGCTTTGTGCCCTGGCAGGCGTGCCCAGATCACACTGGGGATGTGGTGCTGGGAGCATACTGGGAGCACATTGGAGAAATGAGATGAGCTATGCTGGCTGCTCTGGGACAGACCCTGCTCAGCCTTTTTCCTGCTTTGCAAGGGAGAGCTGCCGTCCATGCATGCACACCCCTGTGCTCTTGTGCACCACCTTGCCCACATGCACCCCTGCACCAGGTGCAGTCCCGCATGTCCAGCCTGGCATGCCAGGACCCACCTGTCACCAACACAGTGCCCTCATTCCTGCTTTTTGTGGGGTGATTTTTCACTTAAACCACTTATTCAGCCCAGCTCCCAAAGTACTGCAGATTTAGGCCTGGCTAACTCGGGTCAGCCTGCCTAATTTGACAGCACTCAGATTTAGAAGGAAAGGGTCACTTGCTGTCATGCAGATGAATCTAGAGCTGCCCCAGGGCAGAAAGGCCCACATGAGGCAAGAAGGGATGCAGTCCAGGATGGGATACCGCCAGGGATGCTGTAGTCCCAATGCTCCCTTGACTCTGTCCTCTGTTGTATCTGAAATAATAACTTCCTCATGCAGGGAGAAGCATCCCCCAAAACATCTGACCTGCTGCTGCCTTTCCTACAGGGAAATCCCATTCTCGTGAGTGGAGCCCACTCAGGTGTGGCCTCTGAAGCAAAGCAACCCATGGAGGAAGTATGGGATCCAGATGCCAGGGGTAGGGTTCGAATTGCTTTCAATATAAGGCATACGAAAAAGTCCAAGCAGAGACTATTGATTTTAATGAAAATAATATGTTGCCTTGAATTGAGGATGTTAATTAAAAGGCACCCGCTGCTGTTTATCGCTGGCTGGGTCTCTGGCAGCAGTAAAGAGAGAAATGAGTGGGGGAGCACATGCCAAAACATCCCTGCAGGGAAGGTGGATGGTGCTGGGAGTGGGATGCAGGGCTGGAGCATTCCTGCTCCTCTCTGCTCTGAGGGAGTAACTCTGGAAATAAACTCTTGTGAAAGCTGGGCCTGGCAAGCGATGTTGCTGGAAAAGGGGGACTGAAACCCAGGCTCCATTCCGGCCATCTCTGCCACTCACAGTACATGGGTCTGGGAGAATCCCGCCCCAGCTCCCCTGTTTACTTAATAATTTCACACAATAGCATCCTTTATAGAGATAGAATTTTTGTTTTTCTTCTCCCTGTTAGGAATGAGACCACTATGCAGACAAAGAGGCACCATGCACATAAAAACTTGCTACATCTTGCCTAGAGGCAGCAAATTTAAAAGCAAAATTGAATTCTTAAGGCCCCATGGAAAGTCACTGAACCTGCCATGCAAGGTCTGCTGGCACAAAGGCAGGGACATTAAATAAAAACCCCTGGGTGAGTACTAGAGTCTTCTGATATAGATCCAGCAAGCAAAGGCACTGGGCTTGCAGGCGGAGAAGAGCTTCTGAGGTATTTTTTCTTGTCTGGAAAAGAAGGATGATTGCGGCTCAAGAAGAGTTCAGCTGGTGAAACACCCCACTTGCTTGCCGGTATTCCCCCTGTGTGCTGGCTTGCTGGGGTTTCTGCTTTTCCCCAATTTCTGGCCCTGCACAGCATCTCCCCCCTCTGCAAAACCCTCCAGGTAGTTTGGAGGGTTTGTAGGTTGATTTTTCCCTGCAGTCCTTGAGCATTGCCCTTGCCTTCCTCCTCCAAAATTGCTTTCTGGTGATGGATCAAACACTGTTCTTGGTGTGAGATCCAGGTTCCACTTCCATCCCTCAGAGTTTGGATTTCCTTTCCTTTCTACCCTCCTTTTCTTGTACAACCCACTCAGACACCAAAAAACACAACTTCCACTGCGAGGAAGTGGATGTATGAGTGCAGGACTGGGCTCCTCAGCTGCCCATAGAAGGGCTCACCCCACACCCCCCAGCACTTCCCCAGGAACGTGGGCTGATGCTGAAAATGCCAAAATCTATAGAGAAAATATTTTGAGTTGCTTTATTAAGCAATAATCTATTAAGAGAGCTTCTGAGGGCTTTGGCCTGCTTAATACGGAGCTTGGGGCTAAAAGCAATGTCAAAGGCAAGACCAACCTATTACTGGAGATAATTCCTACAATTTTCTATTCGGTTGCTGGTATGAGATGCTCAGAAGCCTTCCAGAGGCGTTTGAAGTGTCCAAGCTTTTTCTTCTCTCTCTTTCCGTGTTAATTCCCACACAGCCCATCCATGGCCGCTCTGTTCAGGAGTGCCCTGTGTGTCCCCCATGCACAGGGCAGACAAGAGCAGGCAGGGACATGCACAACATGCCCATGCAGAGGTGGAGCCCGGGATCCATATAAGCTGAGTTTAAATGATGCTCGGGGGACTTTGCAACCAACAACTAGACACGTTTACTCATGTATTTGCCAAAAGTGCCTCCCTGGCTCGCAGTAAACAGCATCAAGATCCACTTCTCCTCTACAGAGACTGCCCAGGGCAAATTCTGACTTCCCTGAGGCTCGTGGTGGGGAGGGCCACGTTACTTCAGTGTGTGGCAGCAGGATGCCCAGGTCGTGCTCATCAGATGGTGGCAAGTTTGTATAGATGGTGAAGAAAGCAAGAGTGCAGCCGTTCACCTGTATCGACCCCGGTTCTTGCCAGGCTCAACCACATCAAACAGCCCGTGGGGATTACTCAAAATGTGAGTTGAGCTGCGTGAGGCGGCAGGCAGGGTTTGCAGGGCTGGTCTCGCAGCCTGCCCATGGGCACAGCGAAAACAAATGCATTGAAACATTTGTTTAGAAAATGGTTTGGGTTTTTTTCTTTAGGGTTGTTTTCTCTTTTTTTTTCTTTTTTTTTCCCTAGGTCTGGAAGCCACGGGTGAGTCATCTCCCAGCTTTCCTCAATGAGAGATCTAAAGCATGTTAAGAAAAAATAAAAAAAAACAACCAAAACACCTCTGTTGTTTTAATCACGGCTCGGTTTCACAAGACATAGCTGGTCTGGGCTGTGATGCAACCGAGTCTCTTCTTCCAAGTCACACACATGGATTTTTGTGTTTCTTCTGAGATCCTCTACCAGGCTGGCAAAGCTGGTACATGCACCCTCAGATTCCCCCAGGGACCTCTGTTGCTGTATGTTTGTGAGCACATAATGTCCTGACATGATAAGCAGGACTTCTTACCTTCATTTATTCCTCTCTAGCACTGAACAAGGCAGTTGCTGTTCTAATTTAAACTAGAAGCCATGGCAATCAACTGCCCACCAAGGTCAGGGCGTTGCTGTGCATTAGCAGCCAAGGTGCCAAGGGATTTAGGAGCCAGGGCCCTGTGGCCGCACGTGCTGGCAGCCAAACGCAGTTTGTCTCCTCCCTGGCCTAGTCCCTGTTGTGTGAAGCATCTGTGCATGTGTGGGGAGGGTTAAAGAGTGATTTATTTTGCCTGTGGGAAGGTGGAGAGCTGCAGCCATGGGGATTTCTGATACAAAACAGCAATCGATTTTTATCTGAGGGTAAAACCCAGCCAGAAACCAGGGCATGCTGTGGTGTACGGGCACAGCCAGCATGGTTTGCCTGCTCTGGGAGAGCCTGGGTGAATAATGCACCAGTGAGAGGCTGCAGGGCTGGCTGAAAGCCTACACAGGCAGGCAGCACTGGAAGCCTGGCAGGAGGATGCTGGTGCAAAGGGCAGAGCTGTTTTCTCCTCCAGCAAGGAAGCCCAGGCAGCTCCAGATGCAGAGCTGCTGGGTGGGTTTTTCTTCCTTGCATTTAAAACAAATTAAGAGCTCAAAATCCTGGTTTGCTCCACGTCCCCCCTCCCCTTCAAGAAAAAGTCTCCCCCCTCAACTGTCGAGAGAGTGGGCATATTTATGGACTGTGAGAACATCAACCACAATGTTATTTTTAAGTTTGTTTTTGATGAGCAGCTCTGGCTTTTCCATGACATAAATCAGCTGTTGAGTTAGTTTGGCTGCGAGGTTGCTTTTTTGATCTGAAGGTGATATTTCTAGTGTTGGGAAACACCTGGAGAAGGCTTACGTCCTGCGGAAAATCGTGCTGGGCTCTTCCCATCTGTAGTCGGGATCATTTGCCATGTGTTATCATTTAGAAACGAGCTCTTTTCATTTGGCCAGGCAGGAAAAGTGGCTGGAACACATCGCGGACCCACACAGCCTTTTCCTCCCTCCCCTGTACCCTGTATCACTTGGGAGAAATAGGGCATCAGACTGACACAGGGCCGTCTGTAACATTTGACAGCCCAGATCCAGCCCATGAGCCATCAGAGAGCTGCTGCTGGTTGTCCAAAAGGAGTATGAGCTGCCCAATTAACTCCAGTGGGCACCAGTTCTGCGCCTCCCGGGAAGTGTGAGGACAACCTTGCTCCCTCTCCCTCCAGTGGACTCAAAGCTCTTACTGAACAGAGATTTCCACCTTCACTAGAGAATCATTAAGTTTTCAATATCTCCAAGCATCAACTCTGAAAATCTGCCTCTCTGCAATGCATGAAAAATGTAACCCCAGCCTTACTATGAAAAAAAATGTACAGCACAGAAAATATTAAACTTGGTTCTTGTATTATAGGTGTTTTCCAGACAATGGTTTTCCTTCCAACATGAGGCTAACCCTGCTCATGTGGGCACCTACTTCCTTTGTACCAAATGCAGAATTTCCCTTTCTCAGAGGGAAAATGAACTCCAGAATCCATTCCTGAGGGATGTGCAGCCCCAGGGATGTCCCCTTGGGTGCCCTGCACTCCCATCCAGCAGTGTGGTGGGCTTGGGCACAGGGTCCTCCTGGGAAGGGGAAGCTGGGTTCTCATCAACTGCAGAAGTAATTTATGGATATTGGAGGCTTTCTATTCCAGAAGCCTGGAAGTAAACATAGAGCGGTCTAAGGAGTCTCTGAGGTCTGTGCGTGGAGACTTCATTAGGAATCAAATGCACCTTTACCCTGTGGAGTTTTAGAAATGTGCTGTTCGACTGCAGGGGTGAGCAGGGCCTGAAAGCACAAATGCAAATGCATATGCTTGTGTGTGTAGAAAGGTTTCTAATCCAGAGGGCAGCTCTTCCCAGGCTGGTGCCACCCTGTGCTGAACCACGAGCTTTGAGGGAGCAGCTTTGGTGAAAGGATACAAGATGCTGCATGAAAGGGATGGTGTCAAAGCTTTAGGTCCTGAACCCAACACCAAAGCAAATGCACTGGCAGATTCTCAGCTGAGATTTGTGGGGGTTTTGAGAGTCACAAAACCCCATGGGTTATCAGACAACTCTTCACATTCCCGTCTTGCTGTGGAGGAGGACCAGGAGTGCTTCATCCCCTTCATGTGGCAAGTCGTGTGTTGCCTCCGCGCCGCAAGCTCAGCAGAGGCATTGAGATGAGAGAGCACGGCCTTGCAGGAAGGCTGGCTATTCTCAGCAAGGCAGGAGAGCAAAGAGCACACACACCTGTGTGCACTCTCCTACCACACATCCTACACCCTGCAGATGGGCGTGCTGCTGCACACTGCAGCTGATGCTTTGGGACGGGGGTAGTGAGCAGCCACTGCCACAGGAGGGCTTGTTTGGGACTGTTGGGGGCAAACAAATGGAATATTTCCTTGTCAGGCTGCTTGAGAATTAATCCAACTTGCCCTTTGCATGCTGGAAAGCGGAAGGCACCAGCTGCATATGGCTGGTGTGACCCAGGAGGAGGATGCAGCACTGCAGGATAGGGTCTTCACTGCTGGATGAAACGGATCTGCTGAAAGGATGGAGGAGGACCATGAAACATTAGCCATGGCTATTTTTGACATCAGACCTTGATTTGAATACAACAACCACCACAGTAGCAGGAGGGTGAGGATCTAGTAGATCTAGAGAGCACTTATTGTTCCTTGCATCACCTCTTACACCTGCTGCCCACCAGGAGCTTGGGTCTCTTCTGCCCAGTCCTTGCAGTCCACTGAACCTCCCAAAAGGGTCCCAGTTCCATCCACATGTGGCCACCACAATGAGATCTGCAGGGCTGGTGCTGATGCTCGGACTTCGTTGCCCAGTCCTTACCCTGCTGAGAGCTGTGCTGGCACCCTCCTAGAAAGTGAGAGGTTTTCTAACTTGGAATAAATTGTTACTGGTCTAAATCCTGCCCAGAGCTGGCCTAGTATTAAGCATGCACAGAGGGACCATGGCATCCCCGATTGCCTGGGAAAAGTGGGCTAGCAACTGGCCAGTCCATGACTCAAGTGTGAGGCTGTCCTCTCATTCATCCCTGTGTGCCCCAAAAGCAGGTGGGGAGGCTTGGAAAATGCCGAGAGGAATGGCCTCAGCGCTCCATGCTGTGCCCCAACCTGAGATCCTGCCAGTGTCCTCCAAGAGGGGCAGGAACTGTTAGGAAGCCCCACTGCACTCGTCATGGGGGAGGACACAATGCAGGACCTGGTACGTTGGCTCCATGCCACTGGAGGACCATCCCTGGCCGGCTTTGCCTCCCCTGGGGTCAGCCACGAGGAATTGTGTTGGCCTGGGCACTGGGCACGCAGCTCCCACCGCTCGCCTCGCCAGCAGCGCTGCGTGCCAAGGTGCTGCATTCGAGGCAGAAGAGGAAGCAAAAGCGGATTTGCATGCCACAGCTACACCCTGCCTCAACCAAATTACCAGCAGATGAGCACCGGCACACCTCCTGCCTGTTCCCTAATTTATGGCAGGAGAAGCAGGGAAGGGAAGGTGAGGGGGAGTAGGAGAGGGAGCAACAAACACGGCCATTATACATGCAAATACAGCACTTTGTGCTCCTCCAGTGCTTTCCCTCTGAGCAGCCCCGTGTATTTTCCCATCACTAACAAACCGGTCGCTATTCTTCACATTTCGGGGTGCAAAGGACTTCAGGGGTAGAAGGGCAGCCAGTGCCGACTCATCCTGCTGCAGGTGCAGCAGTGCTGGGTGCCTCCATCCCTGTGCCTGCCTGGCAGGACCTGCCTGGCCCCCGGGGCTGTGTTTGGGCACAGCCGCTGCCCACACCTGCCTGCGCGGCCGGGTGAGAGCCACGAGGCTCGCCCGGGGCCACCCGCTGTGTCTGGGACGGAGAACAAAGCCGGTGCTTCACCTCCCCACCGACCCGCGCAGACTTCCTCCTTGGAGTATTTACCAGCTTTCCAAGGCAACTTCCCATGGGGACAAGCCAAACACAAACTCCTGTGCAGCTGGCCATGCCCGCTGGGTCAGACACATCCTCCCGGTTTATCTGCTGGAGCTGCTGCTTCCAAGGAGTCCAGCTACAAAACGGGGGCTGTGTCGTCCCACTGGAGCCCGTTCAAGGGGTACCCCTCAGCCTTGGTACCTCTGGCCTTAGGTCGATGCTGTTGGAGAGGCTGAGGTTTGCCTGTCCCTGCAAATCTGGAGCAAACCTGCTGAGCAACTTTGGTATTAAAAGAGCAAGTCCAGGATGAAGCAGTGGGAGAGCAGGATCCGTCCGTTTGCAGCTTCTGCAGCAAGGCTCTGTAATGGAGCAGTCCTTTGTGCATAGCAGGAATGGAAACAACAGCCCTCAAGTCTGACCCCAGACAATTGTTTTCAGTGAAGAGGGCTGGGGAGGCAATTAATAATGTTTAAACAAAAGAAATAAAAAAAGCAATATTGTATCTAGAAATTCTTCAGAGGGCCAGAGCTGTGACAGAAAGATATATGCTTTAGCATTGCTGTCAGAATAAATGACCCTCCTGAGAGCAGGAGTTTTTCAGGCTCTTTCTGCCCCACTGGACACAATTTAAGAAATGCATTGCCGCTAAAAATCACTAATTTTAGCCAGAAGATGAATAGCAAAGGGTCATGTTTTAACTCGTATGCTGGAAGGACAAGGGATATATTATTAGAGAATGCAAATGGTGGTTTCTGATTAGAAGAGAACATCGTCAGCATTTCTCCAATTAGGCGTGGGCATCAAGTTCTCCGGCACACAGAGGGGCTGTTAGCAAACCTTTGGCTTCTCTGCTGGGAGCAGAGGAGCTGGCTGAGGAAACGCAGCCCATCTCTTCAGAGCTGCTGTGGAGTTTCTCAGAAAGAACCACCTCCTCGACTCCAGCTGTCAGTGTGGTGCTGCAGCCCTGCTGCCAAGGGAACCCCTCAAAGAATAAGAAAAGAGGGTGTTTTTCGTATCCAGCCCTTGTCTTTGCAGAGGGCCTGTGCAGTGCTGATTTCCTACGACATGGATGCTCATCCCCTGAGACATGAACCTAGATCACCAAATTCATTTTGCAGAGACCACGGAACGGCCATCTGAGATCAATTAGCTTGTCATTACTCATCCCCATCAGATCTGAACTGCTGACCTACAAGTGAAAGTCCACATATTTGTCTCCCAGCAATGTGCAGACCCATCCAGCTATCTAATGAGAAGAGCTTCCTCCGTAAACAAAGCCGAGGAGGTCGTGCTCTGGCCGTCCATCGCCTGCTCCAATTAGCTTGAACCCAAGGGCCAAGTTGAGCTCAGTGTGATGGAGAGGTAGGAGTCTCCGGGGTGTCCAGCTTTGTGACAACAGGCTGCTGACTGGAGCAGAATGGCTCCCATTAGTGACAATTTCAAACAATTTTAGCACTTGAAATGTCATTTAAACTTTGCATTTGAATGGCTGCTTTGTTATTTTAAACTGCTATTCATAACCAGTTAGTAGTTGAAAGTACAGCCTTATTTATTGAAGATACTAAATGTGCAATCCGGAGGCAGTATTTATCAGGTCAGGTGCTTTGGAAGTTCATTATTTAGATGAGGATATGTAATGTGGAAGGAGATACAGCTCTTTTAATTAAAGGATTGTGAACTTCACTGAAGCACTTGCTGCCTGCAAAGGCTGTAATTATCACACACGATACAATTCTTCATTTAAATCTAAAAGATCCACAGACCCTTTCCTCATTTAAATTTATGTGTTCTTGCATATCTGTTTTCTGATAGTGTATGGGGAGACGTTTGAAACAGCATTAGTCTGAGCTTTGATTTACTTCAGGATGGCTGGAAGGCACCAGTAGGTTTTAGACCATGTGGGAGAGTTGCTCCAAGTTTCCAGAGTTTTCTGGCGTGTGTGGATGTTGATGTACAGGTGCGGTGGGTGGTGTTTAGCTGTCATTGTATGGGCTTGGGAACACAGATACATAGAATCATTTAGGTTGGGAAAGACCTCTAAGACATGAAGTCCAGACTAGAGCATGATCAGAGGGAGCATTTCTCTGCCCCTGTCGGGAGTTGCATCTCCCTTCACTCTGCTCCCTGCTCTGCAGGAGATGGTCTCCAGCAGCCAGCCCCTAAACCAGCTCCAGCTGAAAACCATCCCATCCATGGCCCTGAAGGCACAGCTGCAGCTGGATCAGTGCCTCTGAAGAGCAAGACATTGTCAGCAGTGCTGGGGCTGTTACTTGAGCCTTTCTGGTTGTGTTTTTGAACACACTGATGTTGGAAATACAGTTGTGGGTACCAGCCTGCTTGGGAATATCTTCATGACAGTGGCCGCACAGGCAGACCACTGGGGTGACCCTTCCTCTGTGATTGCTCTGAGCACAACTGTCAGCCTTGCTTAGAATTCACTGGGTTTATTACTGTTTAATTTTTTGACCTAAATATAGACCAATTGTTTTTCCCTTAGAGTGATGGAGAAGTTTATTGTGAGCTGCATTTTCCAAAACCTTCTCTAAAGGGCAAGGGCTATCAGGGAAGCAAGTACTGGCTCCAGTGAGTAATTTTGGTTTTGTCTTAAGCATCCCCCCCTTCGGTGTGGGCAGGGTCCAATGTTGGTTCCTTTATTATTATTTTAATTAGAAATACCCAAAGGCAAACGGCAGCTGGATATGACAGATGAGGCTGGTTTGGTGTTACTGCTGCATGGCAGAAACCTAATGTGTGCTGTTTTTTCTTTTAGAAACAATGTGCCTTCACCTAAACTGTTGATACAAAGAGAAAGCTTTTTGGAAATGGCCACAGCTTGGAAAATAATTAGTTCTATTTAAAAAATCCTAGAGTTAATCAAAACCATACTCTTCATGATTAAGACTCTTTGAATGTTTTCTTTACTGTATCTTTAAATTCCAAATAAATCAATGCCTCTATGGAATTTTCAATTGACACAAATTTGTTCCACCTAAAACAAATAGTAAGTCTGAGAAAGTAATAGGAAATTGTTAATTCATCACTGCCTGCCTTCCCCTGCTATATTTTACTCCTAATCAAAATGCAACCTGATATTCAATCCAAGGAAAACATTTCAAGGAGTCCATCATATGCCACAAGCTTCCAAACTTTTCTAAATCTGATAGCAAGAAAACATCATACATCTTAGTCATTAATGTACACTGTGAAAAGATAAATGTAAGGTTCAGTTTTTACCACAGTTGCAGCAACCTGTAACTGATGGCCTTTCCACAAGATTCATGAGCTGATGGAACAGCGGCAGAGGGACATTTCAATATACTGTGTTACAGTCTTGGGTTTCAATGTTTAAATGAGCAGAAAAAAATAGCCCGTCTATCAGGCCTTGATTCAGAACAAATCTGAAGCACAAGCCTGAAGCTCATTCAGGTCAATGGCTTTTAGGCATGTGCTGAATAAATGCCTTCCTGAGCTACGGCTGTACCCGTGAGCACAGCGAGAGCACAAGTCATTGGAAACATATTGGCAATGTAAAGAAAGCAGCTGCTCTTGATCTCATATTTCTGCCTTTACAAGTCAGGGTAATGCTGTGCCTGACAAGCCAACCCCTAGGGGTTAGGACAATACATCTTGCAAGAAAATCCCACAAGAGTAATGAAGCTTTGGAAGAAAAATTAGGCTGAAGCTTATATTCCACTGCAATTGAAGCACCTCTGAGCTCTGTGCCAGGTGTGGTGCCTGGCTTTTACCAGGAGTGCCAGAAATGGAAAAGTGGTCCTTTCCTCGCCTCCCAAGCCATCAGCAGCTGGAGCACCTCCTCTGGCCCAGATGACTTTTAATAGCTGCTGCTGGCTTAGTACCCCAAGGATCTGTAATTGTCTATTTGAACACGTGCATCTCACAGGTGCTTGGCACTGTATTGAAGTTACAGGTCCATCAAGCAGAGAAGCAGGAGCTGTGCTGGGGAACGCTTGTCATAGCAAAGGCTTCATGTGCTCAAAATGGAAATTAGAAAATCAAAAAGACAAAGAAACTATTCAAATTGTTTCTGAGCAGATTAATGGAAAATACAGGAAAGTAAGAGTGCGAACACTGCCTCTGCAAGGGTCTGAGAGTTTCTGAAACTCTTGGGGAACTAAGGAGAGGATAAAGCAAGGCAGAGTTCAATGCTGGGCAGCTTTCACAAACCAGTAAGTCAGTTGTTGGTGAGAGTATAACTAGCTGCTACTGCAGCTGGAGGCTGTGGCTCGAGGTCTTTGAATTGCAGTTGCTGCTTTGCTGTAGTTCATTTTATGCTGCTGAGCTGGAAAATAAACTACACCCCAGTTTCTCTATCACTGCTCTCAGGATTTGGGGTGTTCATTTAGCTGTCTACAAAGTGTTTTCTGAAGTCTTTGAAGAGAAAGCAGGATGAAAAAAGCAAGTACTTAGTGCAACTGCTGATAAATACGAAGGGCTGAATTTTAGGCTCCTTTTAACCTTTCAGCAGTCATGTGCTCCCTAGATACATGTGTCTTCTTACAGAGCAAAGCATAATCAGCTTTAAATCCTGCATTGCCACAAGCATTTCCTCTTCAGTTCAAAGGCAGTGCAGAGGGATCGAGATGGAGAGACCCATCTTCATGTCCATATTCATGCACACCTCTGCTTTGACTCTATTTCAAACACAGCATCTTGCACTTAGCAGCTCATGATCCTATTTTCTCACGTCTGTGTTGTGGCAATGTCGCTTTCCTTGGAGAAAAGTCCTTGTTTGTCATTAAATACCAGTGTTTAAGAAACAAAGCGGAGGAGGATGGTACTTCCAAACCAAGGGCATCAGCATGTTTTTAACAGCCTGCCTCCGTGCTTGGGACTGCAGCTAGTTACCCGAGGTACCCAGTTTTGCCTACGTAAACATAAAAAAAAAGGTGGATTACAGGAAGCTTCAAAGGAAAACGTGCAGACCTGACTTTCAAAGCACTTTGCATGCCCTTCACAAAAAGCGCAGGGAAAGCTGGTGCGCAGACAGGAGCCGTGGGAGCAAGAAGCTCCCAGGCAGTGAGTTCAATCACTGCATGGTGCTCCTGGGCTTTTGTTAGACGTTTGCTGACAATCACTATTCCTAAATGCAGTGTTAGTGATAAATGCTGGGAAACGGACCCACTGAGAGCACAGCTAGGACTCTCTGTACTCCTGTACCTGGGTGGGGACGGCAATGGTGTGTGGCTTTGACGCTGAGTTCTGGTTACCTAAAGACCAGAATGACTCAACCAGCTCTAATTTCAGCATGTGCCAAAGTAATTCAGGGACTGCAACTACTTGAATAAAAAATTACTAGAGTGTATTTTTAGTGAACAGAAAGTGGAGGCTTTCCCCAGTTTTGTGGTTCTCAAGGGAAATTTGCTTCCTGGAGATGCTTTCAGGTGTCTATGGCTTCTTCTGTGGGAGATAAAACTCCAGCCAGGAAGAAAACCCACTGAAATTCAGCCTTTAGCAACCCAGATGCGCAATGTGATGGGTGACAGATCTTTAAACAGGGAGAGCTGGACCTTGGGGCTCGGCACTGAAATGCTTTACTAGCAGCTCTTACATGAAAGTTAAAGTGCTTGAATCAGTATCTTCTGCCAAGGACAATTTTCTTGGTCATTGTCTAATCCCCTCTCAGCTGAGTGGTGTCCAGACTATGTCTCTTGTTTGGCAGAGAAAACAGGTCTCCTCTGACAATTTATTAAATGTGAAGGAGTTGCAAAGTAACAGTTAGTTAGGCTTGGTCTCTCCTTCATAAAGACCTGCAAGCTTTACCTCGGAGGTGATGAAGGACTATGCTGCCTGCAGGGCAGATCTCTCAAGAAGGTAATCCCCGAGTGCCATTGCAGGTTGTCTCTGGCACACTTTCATCCAGACTGTTACTGGTGAAGCCTAAGGTGTGAATCCCTTGAACCTGTATTTGGCATATCCGGGAGACAGAAGCCTAAGGTGGGTAGCCAAACACACCCCATCTTGACCCTAAAACAGTAGCATGAAGAGCACACCAGCTTTTCATCTTTGGAAATGAGTGTTGCTTCAGGTTCCTGCCAGATAAGGACATACTAAAGGGCAAGGCTCTGCAATGGCAGTAGACTCCTTACAAGAGCAGAAAAGAACCATTAAGATGCCTTGGTGAAACATGAGTTCATTGCCAAACTGAATGAGAGCAGATGTGATGGGGGCCAGGATTCAACACTGTGTGAAACCAGTCTACAGGGTGCAAAACAGAGACCTCTGGATCTCAGAAGATCTATGACACTCAAAATTTATACTCATAAATTTGTTATTACACAATAACACAATAACAATAAAGGAAGCTGCTGTTAAGAGCTAAAGAGAGGTGGTGACAAAACAAGCTGTTCCCAGGGTCATGAGCTGCCCACCAGACATGGTTGGCTGGGCAGTGGTGGGATGTTCTCTGCTGAGTCTTCTGACACTCCCAAGTGGCTTCCTTTGATTCCCAAAGGATGCCTTTTTGACTTTCTACAATTAAAATGAAGCCTTGAACAAGAAGGAACAGAAACAGCAAATAAAGAGGAATCCCCATTTTATGAAGTAGTTAGACATACAGTGAAGACCTGCCAGGTTGGAGGTGAAGGGATACAGTTAAAAAGTAGATGATGAAAATGGGGAGGAAAAGCTCCGATTCAGGACCTTTCCTCAGAAAGATGAAGCACAGAAAGATGAGGCTAGATAAAGGGGGCATAAGCAGACTTGGATCTGACAGCAGAGTGGAAATCCCCTGGCTGGAGAAAAGAAGAGAGGATGAGGTAGCAATAAGGAGTTACTAAGGTACTGGGCTCAAATAAACCCTAAAGCAGAAGAAGCAGCAGTCAAAAAAAGGAACTCCATCAAACAGTGGGCATAAAAATGTGTGTTTGAGCTTTTTAAGAAATTCCCAGAGAGAAGAACAATTCGGGCTGAGAAGTGATGAATGCAGAACTCTAAATACTGGTGTCACTGGCCCTGCCCAAACTAGTTTACTGAGAGCATGGGCAGGTCACACAGCCTCCATGCGCCTCTGCGTTACCACTCCTTTCAGATTAGGGTAGAGATATCATCTCTGTTAAAACATAGGTGTAAAAAATAGGTTGCTTCAACATGTATGAATTCCTTTCACTAAGGGAAGAGCATTATTGATCATTATTAGCATGTGTAGATGATTGTGTATGGAGCAAATAGAGTCTTGATGTGTCACCCAGTTCATTTTTTAGCTGCTCTTTGCTGTATCAGGGATGATTGCATTCCATCTGCTTCTGACAACCTCCTGTGATGGAAGTTCAGTTCTCCTGGGAAACCTACCCCAGGACTCAAGTTATCTTTACAGTTAAGCGTTCTCCTGTTACCTAATCTTGATCTTGCTGCTGTGATTTGAACCCATTCATTACTGCTCACCCTATCTGCTGTGGAGCACAGGTTTTTGTAGATATGAGAGGTGTCTGGGTTTTTATGAGTGGGTTTGTACCCATCAAGTGTGTCGGGTGGTTTTCACTCTAAGAAGCAGTCTGACTACCTACAGCTTTGCCAAAGCTCAGCTATTTAGGATAAAGCCTTTCCATGCCAGCCATTTCCCTCAAGCTCTTTTCCACCCCCTGCTTTTTTGTTTTAAAATGCAGCCAAAAATCTCAGCTGTTTCTGAGAACAAGGTTAGGGAATGATACTGCTGCATTATGGCTGAACAGGAGAACTTGAGCGGGGACTATATCTGGAAACCTTGAGTGCTCTGATATGAAATCTGAGAGAGGGGCTGTGACTTGAGGATCAACCAGTCACGTGCTAACCCACCCAAAATGACAGCTCTCCATGGTGGACTCAGGTTGGTTGGCCTGGATATCTCAGTTCATACTGAGATGTTTCTTGTGAGAGGTTCAGGAGTTACTCTTCTTGTCCTGAAAGGACTTTTCTTCCACAGCACAAACTCATTTGGACACGGAACTTGTAGTAAAGCAAAGTGTGGGAGCTCACTACACCTGTGTGCATTTTTTCTCTCTTTTCTGTTCTCCTACACCACAAATTGTTGAGTCTGCAGGTCAAATTCAAGCAAATTTGAGTGTGGGAGGGAAAGCAGGTTTAAGAAATTGCTTCAAAAGCCTTTAAATTACGTGGTATGAGAGAAAGGAGAGAATGGAGGTGCAAATCCTGAAGATGCCAGAGTACCTTTGTTTTAATGCTCCCCAGAGCAGACTGTGTTTGTGGAGAATACTGTAATTTGTTAAGGTCCCTGTAACAAGATCCAACTTTGTATTTGAGATGTATTTTTCCTCCTTCAGCTTTCCAGGGTGCTTTTGTTTTGGTTTTTTCTTTCTCCCAAACAGTTAAGACTGTTTAAAATCAAGGATCTCTGATGAAACCAGATCTGCCTTCGATACACATTAATCATGGCTGGATTATGGGGTTGGAGTAGCCACTGGAATTTCTTTCTGGTGAAACTGGAAGTGACCTTTGGTTCTCCTTGTTCTCTGGGTCAGTCTCAAGCTTAACTGGACATCTACAAAGGCTGCAGCTGCTAACAGAGACCACAAAGGTGACTGAGGGGTGAAGAGCAATGTCCGCCGCTCTCGTGCCTTGCTTCTTTCACTGCTGATGTAGTGTTGGCTCGTGGATGTCTTGCTGGTCTCCTTCCTCTTGGTAAGCCTAGGTCTGGGCAGAGGGGAAAAGGCACAAAAATGCAGCAAATTACAACGTGAAACACTTGAAGAGAGGGAAAATCCACATCTAATAGGAAAATCCTGTGGTAGAGTATGCTGAGGAATCTGTCTTGGGACATAAAGAAGGCAGGGGGCTGTTGTAAACATACCCTTCAACCTGGAACGTGCAATCAAATCTGCATGGGGAAATTCTTGTGCGCTTATGAAGACAAGGCAAAGTCTATGGGGCTTCATTCTGACCTGGGGTGCGCCCGTTTGGATCAAGTTGGAGGACTGGGGCCTAATTCCTAGTCAGTAAAAACAAATAGCTCTAGCAACAGAGGAGAAGCATGAAAACAAAGTTACTATCAACACCCCTGCCTTTTTGAAATCCCTTCCAAATTCTCCAAGGATAAGATCAATGCGAACAAAAACAATAACAGCTCTGTATGAAAAGAAGGTGAAAAGGCAGCTCCCTCAGCAGCACACACCCAAGAAACGGGCTTTGCTTTGCTTTCTTGGTGCTGACATGAGGCTGGCACAATTTGGTAGCACCCCAAAGCAGCAGCCAGATATTTTTTTTTAATTTTATGAGCTCCATAATGAAAGCTCATGCAGTCAGTGCAGTCGGCACCCCCTGTGCCAGAGCACTCCAAACCTGCCTGCGATGGAATGTGCTGATAAAGAGGAATATTTCCTTGTGGACTTGGTTTGAGACATAAATTTAAATATTGCTAATTTCCAGTATCGGCCTCGGCAAGAGACTTCACCTCTCGGTGATCCATCTGTAAATGGTGGCAGCTCTTTCTAGCCTTGAATGTTTAATTAGACAACACGTTTCATGACTTCATCTCCCAGTCTCTGGGTTCTCCTAAGTGGACCACTGATTTCTCTGAAAGTACAATAAAACAGCCAACAATCCATTTGTTTCAATGAGATGTGGCAGCCTAGTGTGTTAGGTATATGGAAATGTAAGGTTTTGATGTGATTATTGTGTAACAAACCAGCAGAACTCATCTCAGTTCTGAAATGTTCTCCTTAGAATGAAATTAATTCTTTAAGTAAGAAAAAGATTTTTAGAATAATCTGATGATTTGAAAGTCAACATTTTGCTGCCTTTTATGAAGCAAATTTAAAGCTGGGCACGTGGATGAATGTGAGTGACCAAGATGACCGAATGGCAGGAGACTAACTCATAGTATCTTCAGAAAAAATTCTTAGAAAGAGAAGGTAAAAAAGCTTCAAAAATGCAATTTCTTTCCACCACTGGATCTCTGAAAGGAAAGAATTATATCTCAAAGCTTACAAGAATAATCTCTTTAGAATCTGAAAAGTTATTTGGATATTATCTGTACCAAGACTGAATCACCTCTAACTATTTTGCTAAGTATAATGAAAAGTATAACATACTCTGGCACAGCTTGCTCAGCAATAAACATTCACTTGTGAAAGAAGAACAGAGCTTTGAGTCACTGTTTAGCTTTCTCCCCCATGATCTCAAATTAAACCAATGAACAGCTATCCCTGTAGGGCTTTGCTTCCATGCTTTGAATCCTAACATACCCTGTGCTGCTCAGGCAGGACCAGACACTGATGCAGGATACAAGCTCCTCTCTCACATCAGCCACCAATTTAGTTTGTGTCAACCAAAGTCTTACAGTGCTGTGTATGCCAACAGGAGGGGGAAAACCCAAACCAAAACCAAAGACCAAAACCCCCTGAAGACTGGAAAAAAATAAAAAAAATCCAGAGTGATGATGTTGCATTTTGCTTATCAGGTCAATTCAAGTGGTGGAGACTACTAGAATAAGTGCATATTTGGACTATCTTTTGTACAGGGTCTTTGCTTGTGACCATTCAGTGTCACTCTGACTCTTTCATTTGGAAGGAAACTTCAGATATCTTGGCTGGGCAGGTTCATATCCACTCTGAGCTACCTGGATACTACAGCTGGCTTGTGCTAGGTCTGAGGAACTGAAACTGTCTGCATTGTCCATTCTCATGTCTGGAAACCCTTGAGACCTGAAAAAAACCCCTTGAGATCTGAAAATCTGCAGGCGCTTTCAGAACAGTTCCAGGATTACAGATCTTGTCTGGCCCTTTTATGTCTGATTGTGCTTAATGTTTTAAAAATTTATAAAAGGCTCTCTACCATTGCATGCCACCCCCCAAAATCATCCATATGTTTTTGAAAAAGTTCAAAGGGGGTGATTCTATCCCTTTACTCTGCTTTGCTGAGATCCCATCTGGAGGACTACATTCAGCTCAGGGGATCCCAGAACAGGAAGGACATCAACCTGTTGGGGTCGGTTCAGAGGAGACTGTGAAGATGATCAGAGGCTGCAGCACCTCTCCTATGGAGACAGGCTAAGACAGTTAGGAGTATTAAGTCTGAAGAAGAAAAGGCTCCAAGGAAACCTTATTGTAGCTTTTCAGTACTTAAAGGGGGGTTAATGAAAGATGGGGCCAAATGTTTTAGCAGGGCCTGTTGCAATAGGACAAGAGGCCATGGTTTTAAACAAAGAGAAGGTTGATTTAGATTACATATAAGGAAGAAATTTTTTACAGTGAGTGTGGTGAAGCACTGGCACAGGTTGCCCAGAGAGGTGGGGGATGTCTCATTCCCAGAAACGTTAAAAGTCAGGCTTGCCAGGGCTCTGAGCAACCTGGTATAGTTGAAGGCATCCCTGTTCATTACAGGGGGATTAGACTAGATAGCCTTTAAAGGTTCCTTCCAACCCAAACTATTCTATGATTTCAAGTTTTTAATGGATTATAAAATGCAGTGTAAGGAGACAGTGTGGCTGGTAGCAACACAGAAGATAGCACAGAAAAAGCTATGTCTGAACAACATACAATTAATTAAGTGCCATTAGCACTGTCTGTATACTGATAACAGCATCTTCAGAGCTATTTTCACGAAGGCAGTTTTAAACACTTCCTTTTATGTATTTAGGCTTGTGTGAGTCACATCTTGTGCTCAGTTAAACTTTCTCCTCATTGCTCAACATCAGGGATAATGACAGTGCCTGACTCTTTACATACATATCTCAAGATCTTCATCTGAAGATCTCGAGTCACTTGATCGGTGGGCGAATTAAGTCATTAGATGTGAAGCCATATGCCCAAAATCATCACTTAGCAGGCCACAGGCAAGGCTGGAAGAGGCACCCAGTCCTGGCTTCTGCTTGCCAGTCAATGGAGGCTCTGAGTTCAGATAATATTTCTTTTAATAGTTTGGTAAAATGAAAAAAAAAAAGAGGTTTAATATAAAAATGGCATACTTCCATTAACAAAACATGTATAGATAGCACAGAATCATAGAAATGAGTACCTACTGCAATCGTCATCACTGTCCAAATAACCAGTATGAAAGTCAAGTAGCCTTCTGGTATAATCTGTTTTAGTTCACTAACAATTACGTAGTTCGGGCTCTGTTGCATCATTTGGAGGAATAATTTGTTCTGATGTTTCCAAGTTTCATTTCATTTTGTTTTTACCAGAAAAAAACTCCATCTGTATTCCCCTGGTTAAATGAAAGAATTTAAACAGATTTTCAATTCATTAAGATGTTTTGTGCCAAGCTCATTGACCAGAGGCCACCTTTGCTACACGAGACTCCTGAACCTGATATCACACCATACTTAAATATTTGCACATTTGTGACCTTTTTATGATTAGTTGCTGGCACCCAAGCGTCAGAAGAGAGTATTCATGCGAATGTCCCAGGCTGTCCAGGCCGTGCTTTTGTGGGAGAAGCTGCACATGTATATTGTTGAAAGAAAGGCTATTCCTTTGTGAAGCACACCCTTAAACTGCCAGTGCTTATGACCAGAAACAGTCCAGGGCGTCCAAATCACACAGCCGGGAAAATATGGCTGTATTTACTGGCTTTTCATGTAGGCCCACCCACAATTAGGTATTTTGTTGCACTGTGGTAGTAACGCATGCTGAAGCAGAGGTGTGGGCACAGCTTCTCCAGCGTGAGAGTCATTGTGACTGGGATGCTCACTGGGGAGGCTGGAGACTTAGGCTTCAGCAACTTCAGTGAGGGAAGGGTCTCCTATGTCCTGGCTAAGTACTCCAAATGCTTGGAGTTATTTCATGTAACACCTGTAGACATCTTCTTTTAGGAAAAAGGTTCCAGCTTTGGAATCTGGAATGAAGACATGCGTCTGTCTTGTAGCCTGGTTTAGAGAGAAGAGACATGAGGTGCTGCTTCCTCCCTCATACCTGCCATGCTTGGTGTTTTATAAGTGGTAGGCAACTTCCCACTCATACTGCAAAATCGGATTGTTTTGTTCAACTGTTGTGGTATGGCTCTTATCTCTGTGTGCTAGGTAAGATGTTTAGCTATCAACTGTGGACTTGGCCAAGTCCTGAAAGCTGCACATTGTTGCCTTTGGAGTCCCTACATCCATCTCTGTGTAAAGTACTTCCACAGACATGAACAGACTCTTGATAGCTCATGGTCCTTTGCATTGCCCATATCCCTCATTTTGGTTATTTTGGGAGTCCTCAGATAAGATAGATCTTTATGCTGATGTATGCAGGCTAGACAAGAAAGGCTGCTCTGGGAGTGAGCTACAGTATTTCAGGATGGTTTCTGCATGTGACTGTGGGTCCATGAACTGATCATCAATACCCCCCACTGGTGGGGTGATTCCTGTGAAGATATTCTGGCTGGGAGCATCAGCTGCAGTAGCAGGGAAATGAAAATTAGTCTGGGGAAAAGAAGTCAATTAATCTGCTCAATTTCTCCCCCTCCCCCTCCGAATTTTGTAGTACCCATAGGCACAGACCTTGCGTAAGTGGATTGCATTTCACACCTAATGTGCATAATTATATCTTGCAAACAGTTTATTAATGGATCTATAATCACAGAGTAGCTTGTACATACATAATGCTGGTGTTTGATTATACTGCAGCTGCCATAGATCAATGGATACAGAGGAGTCTGGCTTATTAGTGCCTCACACGTGTGAAGTCTAGAGAACAATATAACACCAGTGCCATGCAGTTGTTCATCAAATGCTACTACCTAGGGGAAAACAGAAGTTTTAAAGACATGGTAGAGAAGGGTTATAGAAAGAGCAGTATACAACAGGACTTGGCACTTGAAGAAAGCTCCCTTTCTCAAAACCACTCCATCTGCAAATCCTTCAGTGGTGTTCTGTCTCAATTATCAATGCACTGAAAACATGTTAGATCTTATTTTGAAAAGGGATCTGTTCTGAGAATTCACTCTGAAAGCAGCATTGCTTGACCATTTCTGTTTTCTGAAGGTGACTCACCCAGAGGACTGAAGAACAGCCTAAATTCTTGTGAGTCAACAGACCAGGGATTTGCAGACTGAGCTAAGCCTACTAAAATCTGAGCAGCCTGAACCATAGTGAAATGGTTTGCAGAGATATCACCAGGACGTCTTTGGGAAGCAGTTGTATTTGGTTATGCACAAGGAAAAAGGTTCTAGCTTGTTTCGGTGTGTTGATGATATAGTGCTAAAAGCAAAAAAAAAAAGTTTGGTGAGCTGCAGAATTCCCATGAGATTTTATCCCATCTCTCACATGATAACCTCAGCTTTCCCTCTCATGTCCCCCAGCTACCACCTGCGAAGCTGCCTCTGATCTATGTTGACCGTCTGGCTGGTGGCCAGTGACTCTGGCCAAACAGGGTAAATAACTGTGGAAATCATGCTTTAGCCTTTCTTGTAGCAAAGACATTATTAGTTTGTGTGCCTCTCCTCTGTCTAGTTAGGAACAAAAAATAGGAACTTCACTGTCTTTAAGACTTCAATTGTCTTGTTATATATTAGGTGCTGCAGGAGGTAGAGAAAGGAAGAGCTAGTGCAATTTTATAGCTTTTCTTGATGAGAAAACATGTCTAAAATAATTGTTTTCTAACAGATATATCTGTTACATCTGTTACAATACAAAGTAATTGGTTCCCTTTGCTAAGAAGGTATCCTTTGGAAAAAAAGCTTCTTTTTTTTTTTTTTTTTTTTTTTTTT
>VZRN01004878.1:1059790-1070361 GCA_013397935.1 Dasyornis broadbenti | reverse complement strand
GGTGGTGGTGGTGGTGGTGGTGGTGGTGGGGCTCCCCCTTCTCTCCCTGCGCCCGCCCGCCGTAGGGAAAGTTTCCGCGGGCCGCGGAGGGGCCGGGGCAGCACCGCGCCTCCCCTCAGCCACGGTAGGAGCCGAGCTGGCGGCGCGGGGAGGCGCAGTCAGTGCGCTCCGCTGCCCCCTTATCGCCGGGATTGGCCCCTCCTGATTGCGCGCCCTGTTCCCCGCAGATTAAATACACCGGCTTCAGGGACCGGCCGCATGAGGAGAGGCAGGCCCGCTTCCAGAACGCCTGCCGCGACGGCCGCTCCGAGATTGTAAGTGGCGCCGCGCTCCTCTCGGGGCCCGCTGGGACCGGACCGGGCCTCCCTTGGCTCGGGAAATAAAAAGTTTGGGGGAGCCGCTGGGACAGGGAGCGCTGCGCGGTGCCCAAGGGCTCGGGGCCGATCGTGCCGGGACGGTGCGTGGGGGCGGTTGGGGCCGCGCCGTGAGGGAGAGTTTTCCTTAAGGAGCGGAATGACATCGGCTGCCTTTCAAACGCCAAGGGAAAGGAAGTTTTGGTGAACAGGCAGTATTTCTGTCCTCCTTAGGAATAGCGCTTTTTCGCTCGAAGGTGTCAGTCTGCTCCCGAGTGGGGAGAGCGCTTGTCTGGAGCGCCGGGGTGACAGGGAAGGAAGGAAAATCCCCCGGCAGCGTGTGCGGGCTGCGCTCCTTCCCTGGGCACGTGCTACAGCTATAAGCTGCTTGTTTCAATATTCAGCTTTTTTTCTTTCTTTTTTTTTTTCTTTCCGGAAATAGTAGCTTTGAGAAATGAGTAACGTTGTTCAGAAGGCGCTGCCTTAAAGTTCTGAGTGAGCTGTTTGATGTATTTGTGAACTAAATCAAACGCTTTTAAAATTAGGCTTTGAAACTTGCAACTTCAGCTCCGTTTTTCTCATTCATTAATGTTAGTTACAGACTACTGTCTCCTTCTGAATTAAGTGAAATGAAGTATAGCTCGGAGTAGTCAAGAACTGACTTGGTTATTTCCTGGTTTGATTTCTGCTCCAGGTTGTTTCTGCAGGATAAGTATCTCATAGCGTTGTTAAGTTTGTAACTCTTCACTACTAAAATGCAGAAGTAACCTCTTTTTCATTTACAGTATATAGTGAAAGACAAGGTAGAATAGAAAATAAACCCCACTTCCACCAAGTTTGGTTTATGAGCAGTCTTTAATTTCACATGGTGTATATATATTGCTAGTCAGTTCACAATGAAATTGTTCTTATGCACAATGAAATTACTCTTATGCACATCCAAAGAAAAATAGTTGAATACCAGTTACTGTAACTGATCTTGTTCATTTGTGTGTGTCAGTGAAAGGATACACACTCAAGAATGTGGTTACCTTTTACTGAATAACTTTATTTAAGATGAATCTTATCCCTGCTTGTTATCTCTTGTCTTCGAACTGTAATATTATTTTGTGAGAGGCCCCCTGTAGACAGGTTCTTAATTTCACTATTTTTTTCACATTCATTTTTCATTGTGCATGTTTGCTTCCTTTAAGAAATCACCAGGGAAACAATGGGTAGGTAAGGAAGACATAGTTTGGTAGCATTGGAAGTTCCTGTACAGGTGAAAGTGAATAATAGACCCAAAACCCTCCCTAAAAAAAGAAAAGACATGTCGCTTATAAACTAGCTTTCTAATGCAGCCTGTGCAGTTATTTATATAAATGAGAAATCACTGTAATTTCACCTCTGTGCTTCTGAGCCTGCTGCTGCTTTTTTTCTGCCAGAACTTCATCCCTTGGAAGCAACCAGTGATGCCTGTTCTACATATTTTCACTCTACTTAATTATAAAACAGGCTCTATATTTCTTCATCTGAAACATCTGGTTTTGTTTTGTGAGCAGGGCATGAGTAGTCAGGTTTATTTAGAAATGTAGTGTGCGTAATGACTGATGTTAAAAAGAGCTAGTAATTTTTAATCTTTTTTTTAGTCTTGAATGTTTTTCCAGACATCAAAGATTTATTCTTTTATCTCCAAAGGGAGCCTCTGCAAATGGCCTTACATATTTTGAAGCAGACAAAATCCCCCAGAAAACAGCTTGGGGATTTAATGTAAAACTGGCAGTAGGTTGTTGGTTATGTGTGTCAAATAGCTCTCGATTGACTAAAGGAAATAATTACCAGTATTACAGAGAAGTAACTTTGAAGTGTATTAAATAAGATTTCACGTTTACTGGTAATGCTTTGATAACTTAAATAACCTCACATGCTCAGTTTGCTTTGGAAGGTACTTGTATTTATGTTGTCTATGTGTGGGTCAGGTTGCCCTTGTACTATGTGATAAGCTTTTCACAAAATTTGAGGCATGAATATCTGATAGCTTTTCAAACTGGGCTTTAAAAGGCTCTGCATAGAAAATTATAATTTTCTTACTTTCAAGTTTAAAACCAAACTAGTGGTGTGATTTAAAAAAAATTAAAATTGAAATTTAATTTATTATTTCACAAAAAATGATGGCTTCCATGTAGTCTTGTGTCGTTATTAGCAAGACTGTTCTCAAGTTTTTCAGTATTGACCTGTGATTTAATTTGAGAAGCACATGGGTACTTTAACTGAATAGTTTTGTCTGTTCAAAGGGAACAGGCTTCAAAAATCTGGAGAACAAATATCTACCTAGCTTTTAAAATAGCTTATGGTTTAAATGGTGCCTGCCTGACTCTATGATGATGTGGAATTTGCATACTTTTATCTTCTTTTCTCTGGTGTTTTTCCCCATGTTTTTCATGGCCCTCTAGCACACATTGGGGTGGAAGAAGGGAGGCATGGGCATTTTGCTGTCTTGCTGGGTTTCCATGAAAGCAAGTACAGTCCTTTTAACCCAGTACCAGAACTGTACTGGTCCATAGGGCTTCAGTTGTCAACTGGTTTACACTCAAAGATCTCACTTCTTGATATTTTCACAGTATTAATTAAGGAGTATAAAACACATATTTGCTGAAGATGCTTGGAGGTAGGAAAACAGTTCTTGAGCAGACTAAGTGGTGAAGACTGAGTCACAACTATTTGGAGATAGGTGTAATTTTTTGTTGATATGTAAATAGCATCCCTTAGAAAAGCAAAGGGATAATACAGGGTAGTCAGCCTGATAGTGATGGTCTGCAGCTCTCAGAGTTTTGCAGCCTCGTATTTGTGCAAGTGTGTCCTTGATGAAACTTGTATTACAGCAATTGAAATGTTTGTCTTTGCCTAGTGTAGGGCAAACAAATATTAATACACCACTACAGTATTCTTCTGGTATTACTAGGACTGAGTTGTTTATTTTAATGACATTGAGAATGTACTTACAGGAGATAAAACAAGCAAATAAAAACAACAACAACAAATTTAAAAATCTGTTTTTAAGTATAAAAAACATGGAACCAAATCTGATTGCAGAGAATTAGCCTCCCTCCCTTGGTGGAGGGGTAACAGTCAAGACAAAGCATTTCTACTTTCAAAATGGGAGATATTGTGACAGACAGCATCCCAGTCTATGACTAGAACTATCTTAATTAACATGTAGCTGTTTTGTCACAGGTAGCAGTAGTTATACCATAAAGTTGCTGAGTTCTGGGTTGCTTGAAAGAAATCTGCTTGTCAGGAAATTCCAACTGTTAAAGTAGTTGTATAGCTTTTAAGAAAAACTATATTCTGGATTAATGACTGTTTTAATCTGAAGTAATCATGGTAATAAATACAGTCATTTGATTGCAACAAAATACATTTAGCCCTGGGATTTTGAGATGAGTGGTGTTTTGTGAGTCTGTGAGTATTCACATGCTTACAGGACAACATGTTCACCTGTTCCAGATAAGAGTATAAATACTGTGAATCCAACTTCTGCTTGCAAAAATTAATCTTTTATTTCATGTCTAGGAATTGCTGTACTCTTAATGGCTTGGAATTGAGATATGCAAACAAATACAGGCAGTTTATAGAGAAAACTGAATCCCATTTTCATTTGAAATTGTAGAAAATTGTTTGCTTGAAAGCAGTACATGCTTTTTCTAATTGGTTTAGGCTGGTCCCTTTAATGATTTTACAAAGGGCTGCAGCTGAGAAGAATTCCTACAGTTGCCTTTTTCTCACTGACACAGCATCTGCTGATCTGGGTATCACTGGTGGCTTAATGTGACATGAGGACTTTGTCCTGTGAAGCTTGATTGAACTGTGTATTGATGCTGCATGCCAGTAGATGATAAAATAGGAGTATTTACATTTCAGTGAAGTGTCTATAAGGTGTAAGTAGATTGTGAAAGGAAACAAGTCCTTTTCTTTTAAAAAGAGTTGTCCTTAGTAATGGGTCTAAGGAGTTAATTTTCCTTCAGCAGTACTTCTTTTAGAGATATGCAACCTCTTTAAAAGCATGGGCAGTTTTTAATGATGCAGGTGCTAAGTTGGTGCAGGGTATCCAGACAGAACTGAAAGGACAGATTCTAATGTCAGCAAAACTGATTTGAAAGAAGTATTGATTCCATGTTGTATTTTATATCCAAAGCAGCCAATGGCAAATGTTGTCAAAATGGAATCAGATGTTTGTAACTTAATACTAAAGAAAAATGATGAGTGCATGTTTTTGACTTTAAGTATTCTCTATGCTGCCTGGCTTAAGACATAAACTGATGTAAAAATAAATGACTGCCTGCATAATTTATGTAATGTCTTGCTCTCTGATCCTGTTTGTATTGATTTTTCTAAAAGGCTTTTGTGGCCACAGGAACCAATCTGTCTCTCCAGTTTTTTCCGGCCAGCTGGCAGGGGGAGCAGCGACAGACACCGACCCGGGAATATGTCGACTTTGAAAGAGAGGGAGGCAAGGTAAGGAGGAAATTGTTGTAACTGAAAGAAATTTTTATGTTGTGCTTATGATCTTACTAGTATGGACTGCACATATGATGTGAGATTTCTAATATTTCACATCTCCATGCAGATAGGTAGTGACGTGAGTAAAAGTGAAAGCTGGTAAGATAAAATACTGCTTTGTTTTAAAGCATGTTAATGTTTAGGCAAATGGAAGAATTGGGAAACGTGTGAGCAGTACTGGTGGCTTTGTATTATTTTGAAGAACAGAACTACTTCTCCTGTCATGCCATGATAAAATTTTGGGGAGCAATCTAAATTTGGAGTTGCATAGGTGCTTCTGAAGTGGTTCAGCAATTAGACTTTGGCCAATGAATTGTGGTAGACTAATGGAAATTTGCACTTTCAACAGGTTATTTCATTGTGTCTTGCTGCCAGTTGGTGCAGCAAGCAGTCAATGTGATCTAAGTGGAATGAACCTTTTTCTCAGTTTCACCATCAGCTGTAATACAGAAGCAGCATCACTTTCAGAATTGATTTCTGAATCTCTTTTTTCTGAGGTGGTTGTCCCATAGACTAATATTGAAAGCTCAAATTCCCTAGTGACAGTGATGGTTACTGTGAAGCTGTATTAGAATTAAAGTCAGAAACCTTGCTTAGTCTCATCAGACTAAAGTTCCTGAAATCTCTTACATCTGATTTTGTTTTACAGGGAAAACATACCTTTAAAATGTAGATGCTGTCTCTTATCTATGCTACTGTAGGTGCTTTGGGACTGATCCAAAGATCACTGAATCCAGTAGGAGACTTTCTACAGACTTCAGTGTGTTTAGACCAGCACTTAAGCTTTTCTGTTTCGGGCTAATTTTTGTGTATTTTTTTTTATTATTTTTAAAAACTTTTAATGCACTATAAAATCCTTCCTTTTGCCTAAATTTTTTTACCTGCCCATGTAATGAGAAGCAGCTAATGCTACCAAACCTACCAGGCTGGAGGAAATACTTGAAGCATATTTAGGTTTAATGGCATATTGGGTCTTTTAAATGCTGCTAGGTGGAAGATAAATATTTCCTATAGTGGGAAAACTTGATTTGAAGAAAAAAAAAATCCTGAGGGCAGTTATGGTATGTGGAATTCAAGTTAATGAGTGTTTTTTGGGAAAAATTGTTTTCCATTTAGTCCTGTGAGGCTTGCAGAAGTTTGACAAATGGGGGGAGAAGTGAAGTTGGCTGTCTGGGTACTGACTGCTTTGCTAAGGAAACTGAATTGAATCTGGCTCTTGCTGAAAAATATTGATTCTGGCTCACAATTGAATGAGGAATTTTTCTTGTAATGTGTAAGAAGACTGAAGTCTCTCTTCTTGCCAGTTCAAAACTAATTTTATTTACTCCTATGATTTTTTTAACTTTGTTTTCTCTGAATGAATTCTTGAAGTACTGAACTACTTCATCCATTTTCTTGTGTTGTCTTAATCATGTAAGAGCATGGTAGGTATGCTGTGTATTAAAATAGAACATGAGCCTCAGTAATGAATGCCACTCCTTCTTTTATGTGTGTTTACAGTAAATTCTAGACTGCTTCAGTGAAATGTTCAGAAGAATTCCTCTGAATGAGGCTAGAGGTGGACAAACTGATAAATGGGAATAATGTCATGCTCTGGTATGAACAAATCAGAAATTCACTGTTGTAATCAGCCCTTACTAGACTAAATCACACATGAATGCAGGCTTGCTTTGCACAGATTTAAACTGCTTTGAAAGTGAGCCACTCCCATGATTTGAGTGGAGGAGTGAGCAGAGTGGGAGAGCGTTTCTTAACGTTATCAACGGAAACAGTTAAGTGTTTCATATGAATTATCTGAGATTTTGTTCTCTCTAGATTTTTGTCATTGGGTTAATTAAGAATTTCTTTCATAGACTTCAGCAGTCTCTTAAAACCATGTGATTTTTGTAGCTCTGTGCAACATTGTTTTATGAGCTTTGATTCTTGAGGCAGTTCATAATGTGTATTTGTTCATCACTGGATTTACGCCAACAAGGCATGTTTTTAATTATATGAATAAAAAAAGGCTATGGGGGGAGCTGTCAGTTAATTATTATCTTAGGCATTAGTTTGAGATCTAGAATGTAGATAAACTTACCAACATTAGAATATTTTTATTCTGGAATTCTGCTTCAGTGTTTGGCTAAACAAATGATGGCCCAAAATAGTTTATCCAGATTTGAAGTATGTCACTATTGTGCTAAAACAATTTTGTACAAAGATTGACAAAGCTTCCAATGCAACATCTGCTAGAATTGCCGCTTAAATTATTGAATTTTAGAAAGAGCAACACTTGTGAAAGTTGGGATTCTGAAAATACATACTTCATAGGCTTGAGGTTTTTCAATCTGGTATTTCTTAACTGAGGGGGTTTTTTTTATATGCTTAATTTGCCTTTTAATTTGATGCATCTGATGTTCACAATGGGTGGGTAGGCCTCTGGTGGATACCCTGTCTTCATTAATCCAAGAATTGGATGGTTCAGTGTATGCTTAATGTTTCTTCTCGTTTTAAACTCAAGTTTAACATTTTTTTTAAGATAGCTTTAACATTCTGTGCTGTCTTTGACCTGCAGCAAATTTAATTGTGTATTTGAGCAATTTTTCACGTTTGTCATAGCAAAAGAAAAAGCAGCACTAAAAATAGGTCCCTAGATTGTAAAAATGATAGAACACTATTTCATTGTGGTTGTGGGTGTGTGGGAGGTGTGTCAGATGCAATGTATGTCCTGTTTCTGGGGAACTGAACCATACCAAGACTTTCTGATCCTCTGTGGTGTCACCTAAAGTCCAGGGGATTTTTTTATTTGTTTATTGGTAAAGAATAAATGAATAGATGTTAAGAAATGGAAAGGTAGGCAGTGCAGTAGTCTAATGTATTGCCTGAAATATTAGATAATTAAACCTTGCAATTAAATGGAGAGCTTTATTTTCTGTTATTTTTCCCCTGGTTTTTCATGGCCACACATTGGGGTGGAAACCTAATGACTTAGGCTAGTGTTGTTGTGGTTAATTAATTTCAGTTTTATACTGATGACATACGAACTTAAGGCTGAGTTTAAGTGTATGGACTTGAAGGCTTCTTAAAATCTAATCTTATTCAAAGTCCCTTTGTTTTGTTAGGAACTGTGTGGTCAACTTTCTTTGCATGATTCATTTTGTGTACTTCTTAGAGTAAGATAATGTCCCCAGTTTTCATTTGTTATTCAAGATGTTTCTATAGCTCTGCTCTTTCTTACTTGAATGAACATTAGTTGTCAGATACTCTTTTTTACTCTTTAGATACCAGTCACTGTTGAAGTCTGTGAAAATGTTTTACTTCCCCTCCCCTTTATAATACTATTCTCCATCTCGTTCTAATGCAGCTTTACTTCCTGTCTGCTCTTTGGTGGCAGCTGCTCGTAAACCAGAGTCTTCCACACGGGCTTATTTCACTCTAATATGCTATGAACTCTGCAGCTTTGCAGGAAAGCACATCAGACACGATTTAAATTGATTCAAAGTGCCTGCTGTGCCACATGTGATGTAGCTAGGATTTCTACTCATTAACCATTAACTTTGTTCTAGCCATAACTAAAGATTTTCAGTTTTCTTCCTGAAGATGCTGAATTTCTACTTGCCCAGTTTTTGTCACAACTAGGAGATTTCATTTTGCTTTAAGTTGGTGCTAACTGCTTGGATGAATATAAAAAAAATTGCAAATCTCTGTTATGCTGCAGGTGTTACAGCAGAAACAGAAGTGTAATGAGAAATTGTTTTTATTAAAATATAACACCTATTTAAATGGCAGCCAGTAGAACCGGCTTTCCACTTTTGTCCTGCTTTCTCACTAGAGTTTTGATAGATAGGACTTATCTGCAAATTAACTTTCTCTTTTCTGACTTTAGCAATAAAATTTCATAGATTATTGGGATGGTGTATTGGCTGCTCCATTTTCCGAGCAAATGCAATTTCCAGTCAAACACAGGATCACAATGTACTGAGTAGAATTTGCTTGGAAGAGAAAGGCTTAATTTATGAGAAATACCTTAATATCTGTGCTAATGTGTACTGAATCAGAAGTTTTACTTTGATTACCTTGGTCTCCACCATTTCCTGAAGAAATTAGATGTAACATTTCTCTGTCTTTCAAACCAAGTTGGAGTAGCAGCTTTCATTTTCCTTTCTTTAGGTATGCTTACTCTTTGAAAAAAGGTGAGGGTGCCTGGGAAACCGATACACAGTTTCAGCCCTAAATTTACTCTGTAGTGGTAATAAACCATACTCCTTAAGTTCCTGTATTTTTAGTCTAGTAGTATTTGGGGATTTTGCATTGTCATCATTGAAAATATTCTCACAGTTAGGAGTTACTTGTATGTGTTCCCTGAAGTCCATTGAGTCTCTGGACAAAAGGATTTGATTTTTTTTCCAGATCAGTGGAAAAGGATGTCTGATGTTAGGGATTTTGGGGGAAAAAAAAAACCAAAAGCAAAAAGCATGCTAGAGCTACCATTTATTAATTAAAGATCATACTGTGGTGTGCCACCACATAGGACTGACGTAGTTCACCCTAAGATGGTTGTGGTCTTCGCAGTTACTGAGATTTCATGATTCTGTTTGTCTGTAGTAATGTAATGCACCTTCAAATAATTGTGAAGGTCTCTGTTTAAAGCATTTAATGAGACAGTGCTGCAACCTTAAAGACGTGGACATCACCTAACAGAAGTTCACCGAGCTGTCTGTGTGTGGTGGAAGCATATGGACATGTGAGCTGGAACTTAGTAAAAAGCTGGCAACTTTGACCTTTAAGGAGATTCTTTGTGCATCCTCTCTTAATATGTGAGGATATTTTGTTTCCAAGGAGCTGTGCTGCTCATAAACACCTTCTGCAGAAGTGTGTTGTTTCCAGATCCAAGGTCGTGGTGAGGCTCTTTGCTTGGCTCTATGAAGTCCTTGACTGGTCCCTTAATGTACTGGTGGGTTAAAATAACAATATTTTGGGGTCAGATTTTTATCACGTTCATCTGTTGTTCTCTGTGCTAGCAGAATGAATCAGAATTCCTCTCTGTCTTAGTTTCTGCTTACTTCAGGAATGTGGAGCAGGGAAGGATCTGACTGGTGCCTGTCCTCATAGCTGGTGCTTTTCCTGAGCAGCCTTAAACAGTTGTTATCCTCCTACTCATGCCTACATGATGACCCCAAAACCTTGTGGTACTGGGAGAGATTCTTCTGTGAGGAGCAGCAGGGGGTCAGTGAAGGGACATCAGCTGCTGGACTGCCTGTGTGCTCAGGGCCTTCAAGGTCCTGCTCCAGCCAAGGGAAATGGTGTTGTCCTGATAGAACCCACATCACTGTCATTCTTTTGGATCTTTCTCAGACTTCTGTGAGCTTTAAACAAGGAGGTCAGTGTGTGTTTATTCTCACAGGAGAGAAATGGGTTTGGTGGTGTATTCAGTTTGTACCCAGCCTGGCTAAACAGCTTGCTTTTTGTTGTTGTTTTCTTTTTTTCTTGGAGTTGGTTGGTGGGAGTCCTGTAAAGGCTTGGTGGATGAGGAGAATACACTTTTCTTGATGATCCCATTGATCAGTTTTCATCCAGGATCATCTGTATAGTTTGAGTAAAATTAGTTATCTATAGATGCTTATTCTTGAATGCATTACTGAGTTTGTGATTAAAAGTCCTTTAGCTGGCAGAGACTTCTCAGTTTCTTTTTCTTTCTAC
>VZRN01004878.1:1020379-1059779 GCA_013397935.1 Dasyornis broadbenti | reverse complement strand
CCCCCTTTTTAATGTTCCTAAACCCCTTTTTGCTTTAGAGGAGAGTGAAACTTTTTTTTTTGCCTAGGCACTTGGAAGTGTTCTTCATTATGATTTGCTCTTGCGTAGAGGAGAACTATTTAATCCATACTCCATTTGATGCTACAAGTCATAGTGTACCTGTACTTATTCACTTTACCTCACAATTAGGAGATACCTCTATGTGCATACAGTTTATCCACTATGAACAGTTAGGAACTTGGATTTTGGGAAGAGGAGTCTTTAGAGGACATAGACTGGACACGTTGTCCTGGCAGACAGCCACTGGCTGGGTTTAGACAGTTGTTCCTGCAGAGTGATTTATCATCAGGTGCCCTCTGCCACTGGAGCGTGAGTCACACCAGGCACCTCTCATGTGACGAGTATCCACAGCCTTTTCCCCTGGAATGCTTTCACCCCCCCATCCTCCAAAGACTTTTGTGACTGCCCACAGCCTTGTGTGTGCATTACGGTGCAGGCAGTGATGATGCCATTTTGAAACAATGCTTAGGAACAGTACTTGCAGCACGGCTGTGGAAGTACTTAAGTTTGCTGTCAGTAAAGCTGCTTTTGCTTAGCTTTTATTATGTATTCTTAAAGCAGTTATTCAGTCATACTACCTTGAACTCTTTCCAGTGGCTTAAATGTGCTTATTAGAGTTGTATAGACAAGATTTCAAATATACCCATGTCATCATCCTAAAGTTTCCTAGAAGAGGAACAAAACTGGAGTTAGTGAGCTAAATTTTGCATTTGGGAAGCAGCTATATATTAGGACAGATGAGTGCTGTGTGAATGAAAGCAGTACTTGATATCTCTACAGCATAGATGCTGGAAGAAATTCAGACATTTGGATTGTTGAATCCTCTTGTTTGCATATCAGTCTCTACTTACTAAGCACAGTTGCTAATATTATGCTTCTCTCCTCTTCTTATAAATGAATGAGAAAAGTAAGAGCATCATTGTTGAGAATGTCTGCTTCTTTGTGAAAATCACTTAATAATTCATATTAAAAATAAGACAAATTCAATAAGATGAAACATTTGCTTCAAGAAACTGTCATTTTTCTGAAAGTTACTGAAATGGTGCTTCAAGCTTTATTGTCCAAAGCACAAGTAACAAAATGAGCTCATTAGCTTGCATAATTGCAAGTTTGATGTTACTCTGTTAAAGAAAATTTCCAGTCATTGCTAAGAATGTTCTTTGCAGAAGCTGATAGTTTTCTACAGAATAATTATGACACTATGAAATTTTATTGAATGATGAAAGCTGAATAGTTATTATAGTATACAAAAAAATACTAACATTATTTTAAGCCTTGATGCAGCACTACTTTTTGAGTAAATGTTTGAACAGTTTTTCCAGACTTGAATCCTGGTTAAGGGAAATGGTGAGGCTGTCAGAGTGCTCAAGAAGACCATGAAAGCCAAAGGGTAGAAGAAGTAGCTTTTGTTGCCCCTCTCTTGCTTGGGTCAATTCCTAAACGTTTTTATTAGTTGCTTGCCCATATTGTCAAAATCAGGTAACTTCTTTTTTGTATAGTGGAGTATACTTGAACTATATGTTTCAAATTTTCAGTGAAAGAATAGAGGTTTAATAGGCTGTTTATTTGCACCCAGGTAGCATGGGGCACAAATAATGTGTTTAGATAAACCTCTCTTTCTAATCCTGCATTGCAATTGCTGGTTGTAACTGCTTTTTGCTACGTGATTTTCTGAAAGCTTGAAAAGAATGAATTTCACAAGCAATTTTGAAATTTCTGTCTGGAAAATATTCTGTCAACGTGGCAGAAAACTGTGTGTGTCTGTTAGCTACACAGGGTTTGTGAGCAAAAGCATGCATGTGTACTTGCATCAGCAAAACAAGCAGCGATCTCCGGGCAATATTTTACTACAAAAGCATTATTCTTTTTAATTGTTGCAAGGAAAAAGGTGTATTTTTAAAACACATGTCCTCTCCATTAAAAGGGAGAGCAGATTTAAAATCCAGCCATCTTTCTCATGTAGAATCTAGTAGTAAAGATGGGCTGATAAAAGATCCTGTAAAGTTTCACAGGGGAAAACCCCAGCTTATGTTTGCCTTTCAGATTTTTCTTGTTATGCTCCTTGCATTTTTGTTGATTTTCAGTTCCAGCTCTGTGGTTGGTTTTGTCTTTTGAAAGCAAATGGGTAGAGCATGAGCTTGAGATGCATTTCTCTTTGGGAGGCATTAGTCCCTTCTGTAGTGACAATGTGAAAACTAGAAGCTGTCTACTTTTTGCTTTGTATTGGGGCTTTTTGGTGGTTTTGGTCAAGTCTGGTTCATGTTTTCTGCTTAGTTGAGAAATTGCAGTATTTTGGAATGACGAACTTTATCTAGAGATTTGGTTATTAGATGGTGCATGTAATTTCTGTGCAGCACCATTTTAGTATTTTTCTGTGTGGGCTTCTAAGCTCGCACATAAGCATAAGTACTAGACAGTGATCTTAATCCAGGAATAAAATGCTCCACAGATTTTAATCACATTTGTTCTGACATCCTTACTGCTTCATATCTGTTCTTAGTTATAAACTTGGTTTTTAGTTAAGTGAAATAGCAACCTGCATAATTTAATGAAACATCGATCTGCTTTCGAAAAGGAGTCATGATTGCATAGTTGAGCTAACTACGCAGAAAAAACCTAACAAATGCAACCAACCAAGAAACCATAAAAATACCAGGTTTTCTACCAGGGACTTTGAAATTCTGGCTCTCCGGTAAGGTAAATTCTTCAGCTATTCTTTTTTTGACATTTTAGAAACCAAACCCCATCACTGTAGTATTTCAGCAGTACGGAAAGCATGCTGAGAGAGGTTTTGTCGCAGCTCTGATATTACTTCCAAAGATATTTTGGAAGTGAGTCTGTTCATGGGTATTTTTGCTATATAGGATTGTAAAAATGGATTATATTGCATCTCAATCTTTACTGATATTTGTAATAAAACCAGGTGACTTATAAGCATACTTGAAAATTGACCAAAAGTACATAATAGCAGACCATCAGGTTTTGCTATGAAGTTGAAAACTGTAGTATGTTCTGAGATGTTTTTCTAGTTGTGAATTGGAATGCATTCTTTCCTCAGCTGCAGGTGAAATGTCTCTGTGATCACAAGGAAGGGGAACTGGAGGAACAGGTGCCAGGCAGAGAAATGGTGGTGCTGGACCCAAGGGGGTGTCCCTGGGCAGTGCTCCTGCCCTGGCAAGTCCTACCTCGGCAGCTGCTCAGGAACCAGCAAGGGTGTGTTAGCGGTGGCGTGGTACAGCTGTGCCATAGGTGCCACCCTTGAGAAACTTGAAACGGTATACATCTTGAAAGCCACAGTTGGGTCATCTATGTACAACTGTTTGGGACTCTTGTTTGGTCAGAACGTATCAATTCCTGTACATTCTTGCAGAAGAGTGTAAGGTTTGAATTTTAACAAAACCTCATTTTCATATAATGGAAGAAGTTCCAAGATGTAGCTTTTAACATATGAGACATTTTCCTTGTGTGTTTGAAGAAAGAGTAATACACTTTGAGGCATGAGACAGAAGAATTGATCCAAGTTAAAAGCATTAACAAGTCTTATTTCAGTCATAGTCACTTTCTAAATGGGGTTTTTTTAGTTATTTCTCTTTGTTTCATTCCAGTTTAAATTATGTTACAAGGTTAGTATATGGGAATTAAACCTACAAAGTCAGATAAATGCTGTAAACTCTGTTCATGACTTGATTGCTTGTCATTAGTCTCTTTTAAACTGAGTGATCAATATCTGAAAGTGTAGTGTGAAGCTTTGCATGGAGTTAGCTTTTGCTGTAACTTCAGTTGATGTTACACTAATGAAGTCACTATTCTGTTTTGTTCCCCAAATAATTGAGGATTTTAGTGTATAAGTTCTGTTGCAAAGGTTCAGAAAAGCTTTTTTGCTTTTTGCTTTTTTTTATGCATATCATAGATTGCTTCCTCTCTCATGCTTTACCCCCTCTTTGAAACCCAGACTAGAGACCCTTCTCTGTGACATGAAAGTGAGTCTTGGTATTTTGGGGGGAACACAGGAATGGGACTGACACAACTTTACATTTCAGAGCAGTCGTGCTACATCTCTATGGGAAGGCCGCAACATTTTATTTATGAAACTGTATATATAACGATATGGCCTTTCTGTTAAAGGAAACAGTTGAATACATAATTTCTCATTTGACCATTTTGTACGGGTAGTCATCTTTTATTTCCCAGTGTATATAGATCACATTAAGAGAAGCTGAAATGATGAAGTTAGCCTTACCCAACTTAACGCTTTTCTTGGAGTGAGTGTTCGAAGGTGTTTCTTTCTTAGTGGTCAGTGTTTCACATATGAAATGACCAGGGAGACTGCTGTTTAAGTATTTAAAAGTGGGGTAAGATTCAGGGGAAGGTGGGATCAGAATGGGAATGGATGGATGGATGTGGCTTAGCTGAGAGGGGCAGCCCTTGTGAGCGGTTATGAATGGGCAGATGTGTGTGTGGTGAGGCAGAGGGTGACTCAGAACTGAGCCACTACTGAAAGAATGCGTTTTGCTCCAGTATGCTGGGAAAATGAAAACAGAAGGGAGGGGACTGCACCACTTCACTGGGGACTGGTGTTTCCTGGGGGGTGAAGTTGGTCTCGGTGGTGCTGGCTGTTGTGAGCCTGCTGATTCATTAGTCAGTGGGTGGTGAGAGCTGTGTGCAATCTCTGGAGGAGGAAACGGCTTGGTTGCTGTAGGGAGAAGGAGCATTTTCTGTAACTGCAGGATGTGTGGATGGGGCATACAGATAGCATAACTCCAGCAGATCAGTTAAATACCCTGCTGTTGTGAGATAAGGGCTTACTAGATGACTAAAATAGGATATGAAACCAAGGTTTTTTGTCTTGTGCTCAAATAAAGTAGCTTTTAAAAAAAATCATTGAGAATTGTCCTCTGTTGAAATAGTTTGGTTTTTAAAATAGGAATGAATGGTGTTACAGGAGCCAAGTCCCTGCCTGTTTTTAACAACAAAGATAACTCCCAGTAAGTTGGAGGAGAGATTGCTTATTTAAATGCAGATGAAAAGAAATAACAGATTAGCTGAAAGAATACAAAAGGGAAGGTGAGATACACTATATGTTGAAGGTGTGGCACTGAGGTCTTTGAGAACAAGCCAGCTGAGAAGCAGAGGAAGCACAAACAGAGCTCAACAACTTCTAGCCCAGCTAAGCCTATTCATGCAGCCCCTTCTCAATTTTTTGTGTGTTAAGGGTGCTGTTTGTCCTCTGTCCAGATAATCTGCCAGGAGATAAGAGTGTTTACTCTTGCTGCTTGTTCAGTCAGCAAGCAGAATATTTGTTCTAACACTAAAAGCCTCTTTCCAATGTAAAAGTAACGTCTCTGTTTCTCATTTTAAAATTTTTTTGTAGTAGGAGTTTGAAATGGAAGATGTCATTTGAGATGAAATTAGTTCTGTAATAGCCACCTGAACAAATAGCTGAGCTGCTATAAACTAGTAAAATTTGCATATTTCAGTATGTGACAGTTTACCTAGGTCTTATAGTCTAACAAAACTTTAACTGTGCCAGTGTGTGGAAAATGAGGGTGCAAAATGTGAGAGAACTTACTCTCATCCTTTGACATGTGTATAAAAATTCTTAACTCAGTTACACAACTGTCCACTGTCAGTGGCAGAAGAGCCATACCTCCTTTGGTTTATAGGATGGACTGTATTCTAAAAAGAGGCTGCTGTATGGTTTAGTTTTTCTTCTTCTATGCCCCTATAATGGTGTTTCTTTATGTAACATTAAATTTGTCCACTGAATATGAATTTGGTAGTTGTCTGATTTTTCAACCTTTCCTCCTTTCTTCTGTTCTGTAGTGCTTTTCACCTGTCTCTTGAATTTTACAGCACTAACTGCCAGGCATTATGAAAAGCACCCAGAGGTGTGTGGAGGATTTATATCATTACATAAAGGCAGGTAATCTGGGGTTAGCAATAAAACCCTGCAAGAGTTGTTCTAACAAAGACATGTTTTTATCTACTTCTGTAATATTAAGGAGGGGGAATTTTCGGTCTTTTTAGAAATAATGAAGCTTTTGCCCTTGGTCTCCTACCATCACTGTCTTGAGGCAATTTTCAGAGCAGACAATTCAAAATTTTTAAAAGACTATTTTGCTGGATTTTGAGGTGCCATAATAGATCATGTGCTCACAGACTGAGCAGTAATTTTTTAATTCTGTTAAGTTCAGAAGTTGAAAGGGAACCAACATGGTTTTATCTGAAAAGAAGGAAATATGTGGTTAAACGTTTTTGGCTATAATCTTAGGTGGTTTCCATTTTCCTGAAAGAGGAGAGGGGGGAAAAGGAGTTTAAATTCCTTTCTTTGAAATAATTTAAGTAGTACCAGTATGCATTATTGTTTTAATGAGAGAAAAGTTCTTGCATAAACTCGTGGGGTTTCGATATGAATTACACTACAATTGAATGATTATGTGGTAATTTCAAAATTTGAAATACCTTGTAAAGAAATTCATGCTTTCAGAAGTGAAAAATGTTTGTGTATCAGAGTTTTGAAGACCTCCTGAATCCGGCAGTGAAAGGCTTCCAGGGCTCTGATTCAGGAGCAAGGGCAGAGTACTTTATCTGGAAAGGTCAGGCTGCGTGCCAGAGGTTCCCAAGCTGCTGTGTCAGCAGCTCAGCTGTTGGCCAGCATGCTTGGAGCAGATTGTAGGAATCAAGAATCACATCGTCTCTGTCAACTTTTTTCCCTTTGACTTCTGAAGACTTTCATAGAATTTCCAGCAGTGCTCAGGCTTCCAGGTGATGCATGAGGCATTTAAGTATTGAGCCCTCAGCAGCTATGTCTGAGCTACCTGCTGTTTGCACTGAGACAGGAAGTTTGTGTGTAAGGCACTGGCAGCTGCAGTGACCAAGGCAGTTGAACAGCCACTGAAATAAGTTAGTGACTGCATAATATTCCTTATCAAAGAAACAAACAAATTCCTGGATGACTTGGAAAGCTGAGTTTTGCCATCTCTGGGAAGGCCTGTGTACCTTCTGATGTCCCAGGCTGCTGTTGTGGGCCAGAAGGGTAGCGGAGGTTGGGTGAGAGATAAACCCTAAATAAAGGTCAGCAAAGTGCTTGTTTGCGCCTGCAAATCATAACCAGCGTTAGAGTACAGGCTTTACAGTAGACCCATGACTACTTTATGCTGCCTTTTTATTTCCCCTCTTGAATTATTCTTCATTTCCCTTGAAAGAGAATGACAGTTCTAATAGCCTCTTTGAACTGTCTTTCACTGCTAAACTAATTAAACAGATCTATTAAATTGATGCTGCGTCCTTAGTTTGTTTCTTGTGAGATGAATGAGTGAAGACTGTGCTGAAGGGCTGCAATGTATTTCGTGTGTTTGAAATGTTTAATCTTGAAATGAGGGCTGTGGAAGGTGGTTTCCTGGTAGCCATCTTACTCATGCTGATTCTGACACCTCTGCTCACAGAGGCAGTTGGCCAGTAGATGTGCATGGTGTGCTGTCCCCACGCAAGGCTGAGGTGTGATGACTCTCATAGATGGTCTGTGAGTGCAGGCACAGAAAACCAGGCTATGCTCTTAGCAGAGACTCTGCCGTAGGAGTGCTGATGGGAAGAAGATATGCCCAAATGAACATTTATTGCTTCATTATTGAGCTGCTGCATGTTGTAATAATTAAAAGGTCTAGAGTATGTCACTTCATACCAAAGTGTGATAAGTTGTAAAAATCAGGCTTGAAGAGCAAATGTTTGTTTTCTTTGGCAAATAACATTACTTGTTTGTCAGTTTAATTCATGTTATTTCTTCCCTTTCTTCCACTCGTGGGTTGCCTTTTATGTTGTTCAGTGCCTAATTCTGCCAGCACAGCCTTTGCATAAAGGAGGCTTCCCTTCCTCTGTGCCTCCTGCTTCTCGAGCCCTTTCTTTTTCTGCTTGAGTGACCTTAGCTGGTAAGTGTGGAACTGAGCAAGTAGGCACAGTGGGGGTGCTTTGAAATGTGTTATAGTGCTAAACATCAATTAAGCTTTGATGAGGATTTGCCAGTGGATTAATTTAGAACTGTTAGAGGAGGCGCTGTGTGAAAGTTCCCCTACCTAGCTGAGCCTGAGCTGCTCCTGAAGGCTGAAAAAACTCGCCTGGATTTGGAATGTCTGAGCAGTCTTTCAGTCTGAAGTGGGTGCAGGCATGTGTGCAGGTTTGCTTCTCTGGTGATTCAACACAGGCAAACTCCATGAGAGGTTTTGACTTGCCAAGTAGGCTGAAATAACTACTGAAGTTTGATTTTTATTTTTTTTCTTTTCTGTACAATGCAGGTAATTTTGCTGTGACTTTATTTTAAGACTGATGTCATTAAGTATAACGTGTCAAACTCACTCAGTATTGTATTTGCTTCTTTTTAAGTTCCCTTGTGATGTCATTGTATTGTCTACTGTTACGCAGATGTAAGATCATGCCTTATTCCTTGTTGCAGCACAAAGCACTGTGCACATTGGTGCTGTAGCTGGGTTTTCATCAGCTGCTGTTGCTTCTTTTGAAAAGCCTTTCACACATGCTAGAATTGACACAGGAAGACTTCCTTATTTTTAGCACAGTGTGTATGTGGTGTATTTTACTGAACCCTGAGTAGTTTGTAAATTTGAGGAAGACTGAAACCAGTGCTTGCTCTTTGTTGAAATCAGCCATGTATTGTATTAAAATACAGTGTTTCTTGGGAGTAGGAAGGTGTGTGCTCATTTAATTATTTAAATAATGTGCTGTGGATCCTCCCTGTCTGGTAGCATGCCACTTCCTTGTGACACAAAGGTAAGCTGACAAGAAAAACACTTAGTTTAACTGCAAGCAGTAAGAATTCTAACTAAATCCTGGTGCACACCAGTTTATAAAATGAGAACACAGCTTAAATTTAATCCATCCAGTACAGTAGGCAAAAGTTAAAGCACTCGATTAAAATGAGTTCTTGGAAAGGAAGCAGTAGAAGATGCTAAGTGGAGTCTCATGTTACCAGCTGGTTTGGATGTTCTTCTAAGAATACTGATAGAAGCTTCCTGGATCAGTATTTTCATTGTGCAGGCACATGTGTAAGGGCTTGCAAATTCATTGCATGTGTTTTGCTTTTATTCCAGGTGTATTTGAAGGCACCTATGATTCTCAATGGTGTCTGTGTAATCTGGAAAGGCTGGATAGATCTACAGAGACTGGATGGTATGGGCTGCCTGGAATTTGATGAAGAGAGAGCACAGGTAAGACAGTCTGCCCTTGGCTACAGTGCATTAGATATTTGCCCGTTCTTCTGGAGGAAAGCACAGTTTCTGCCCTCACTTTGAGTACATACTCCAAAGAATATTTGCAGTATAGAAGTACAGAAATACGTGGTTGTAGCTAAACACTAGTTAGCTACATTAGGTCAAAATGTTAGGGGCAGAAATCATTTGTAATTTACAACTTTGAGTGATTTTGCACTGTTGCTATGCTACACAATAATAAAGTATTTTAAAAACTATACCTGTAACTTGTAACAATTTAACTGGAAAGTCTATTTTAGCTGTATGCTTTAGGGTGGTTGAGGCTTTTTTGGTAGCTTTTTGTTTTATTACATATGAGTGAGAATGAATAGGTTTTTTTATTTGTCCTCTGGCACTGATGGACTCTGCTCTGTTAAGGTATGGCAACTTTTAAATACTCACCTCCTATCTACCTCCTTCCTGCCAGCAAAATTAATGTCCAGCACCTGAGTCTTTGGACATGTACAAGAGCAAAGCCAACGCAAAGGAAATGCCTTTAAAAGTGGGTATCACATAGATAAGGTTCACTTGCACAGCTGTAGGGTTCTTTAATTTAGTCAGATTTGAGATATGTCTTTGGTTTTGAGATGTAGTTTGGTAACAAATCCACTTTAATAATAAAAGCTGCAGTACCAGGTTTGTGTGAGCTTCCTTGCAGATCACCTGCCTGTGTATTGGAAAATAAATTGGATGTAGTAACATCAGTTACCAGAGTTATGACTTACAATCTATGTTTTGTGACAAGCTCAGCAGTTCATTTCTGTAGTGAATAGTTGAACTGGTTTCTGTGACAGTAGTGATTCTCTTCATTTGTCTTTGTTATACCCATGTATGTCATACTTTTGGGTGATTTTTGCAAAAACTTAGTATTCACACACAAACTGTTTTTCCAAATTACCTTGACTTTCCTTTTTGCCTTGTGAGGGGCTGCCCCTGGCATTTGTGCATTGGAACTGATTTCAAGAAGGAGCCATTTTCTGTCTCCACTGTTTGCCTCATTCTCAGCCCTCACTTCCTTGGGTTTTCATTTTTAGTGCTTCTGCAGCCGCAGTTGTTCACTATGTAATGAATAGGAGCCCTTTGATCTCACCAAAAAAAACAAGAACGCTCCTATTGTGCCTTGCCTCTCTCCCTAACTTAAACTAATTAATGAGGTGATGTAAATGCACATTAATGAGGTGATGTTAATGTGACTATGTTCTGGGTTAAATAGAAACACTTTATGTCAGTGTCTGAAGCAGTCACAGCCCTGCACACTTTCTTCATGATGCCTCGAAAGATAGTCTTGTCACCCTTTGTCAATCCATGAGAAGCCACAGACTGAAGTTTTTACTCAAAACCCGCTCTTTACTGTGCATTCACTGCTTGCAAAGCTATGGGTCAGTGTTTTGAACAAGCTCAGTTCCAGCTGCAGCAGAATCACTGCTGTGGACTCCATGGATTAGGAGGCCTCCAGGCAGTAACGCCTTACACAGCCAGGACAAGTGTAGAGCCCAGAGGACTGTGCAAGATAAATCTCAAGGTTCTTGATTTGTAGTTACTAAGTTTGATACATAATGCTGTCACAGGACTTCTGAGCTGAGAGCAGGCCGATGGGAACATGCACTCAGGAGGAGACTGTGCCTGAAGAAAGTGGGCACCCTTCCAAGAAGGAGAGGGGTCAGGTGACCTGTGGGTTTAATTTTTCTCTTCTTAATTTCCCAGTACGAGTTTTCGAAAGTACTTGGATTATTTTAGTTTCCTGATGTGTATATGCTGTCTTAACAACACTTAATTCCATTTTGTTGTCTTCAGAAAGTGTTTATGCGCTGAAGTTGTGATTTACCCTTTTTTTTTGTGTGTGAGAGGATGTGTGTATGCTCTCAGGTATCAGTGCTTTCCTAAATTGTGAGTACAGGGTGCTGTGCTGGAGATATTGCACTGTGGCGGTCTATAGAGATGTTTTCAGTCAGTTACAGGTGTGTAATTTGTTTTTAGTTTGTGGTTCCTGGCCACTATGAGGTCATCATTGGCCATTCTGTTTGCTACAGTAGTAGTACCTAAGGGTGCCCTGTGTTGTAAGGAACTGTACAGACACAGGAGTTAGCTGCACCCTTATATGTATTAATATTATAAACATTTCGGAAATCTTTTAGATTATTCAATTTCATTTTTCATTACTCTGCTTCCATGTTTAAAACTGTTTTAATATTGCTAGTGGCAGTTGACCGAACTGCTGACTTTGATCCCAAAATAACTCTGATGTCAGAGGGGCTTAAGTGCCTCATACGGTGGTGCCTGTGTACCCACTGTCCTTTGTGAGAGGTCCAGCTGGTGTTTACATCCCCCCTCATTTTTTGGAAGGCTTGTCTTATGCAAATGTAGTGCTCTTGCATTTTCCTGTCTCTTACCACTTTGTATTAATGCTGGGATCAGATAAAATTTTTCTTTGCTGTCATACTTTGGAAAACATACTACCCTTCACCAGGTCAACAAATATTTTAGGAAGAGAATCTACATGTGTTAGCATTGAAGTATTTTGATTGTACCTGTTAAGTTACTGGTTTTTCCACTTAATCCACAGCCTATCCATGTCTTGCTACTAAGCAGTCTTTTTATTACTGAAAGCCCTGATTCCACTGTTTGTTCGGACTCTGATGGACCAACACACACAAAGCTGTACATACATGCTTGAATATCTTCTCTCTTTGGGGCTGAAATTTCCCTGGATTTGATATCTGAGTGTTCTTAAGAGACTGTTTCTGTCTTCAGTACTTTTGCACCTCTTCTGTAGTGAAGCATCTTGCTATCTCACAGTGTCTTTTCCTACTGGGCTGCTGTGAGGATTCATGTATAAGTGTGGGTGTGTGTAAGCTTCTCTTTAAATATTTTTTTAAAATTTATTTTCTGGACTGGGAGATTTGGTTTTGTTCTGTTGTCATGTTCATATAGCTCATGTTTGCTTATTCTTCTTTTTCTTTGTAAATTCATACTAGGAGCATTTTTATAGAATAAAACCAAGATGTATAAATTTTTTGGTCTGATACAGCTGAATTTGCTAGGCTATAATTACTAGAATTGAGTGACATTTAAAAAAAATATTTGTTAAATTCGTGTTGTGTAAGATTGAGTTGTTGGTTGATTTGTTATAATGCATCACCAAGAGTAGAGCAGAATCTCACGTTTTGCTAAAAAAAAGTTCTGATGCTTTTATCCCCTTTCTCAGACATGAGCAAACCAGTGTTTCAGCTGTCAACACGTCTTCATTCTGAACGTCAACATACTGATTTTTTTTTTTCCCATGAATTTCTAATTTAGTTTCTTTTGGTTATGACCATTTCTTCAAAATATTCTGTCTGAGGCTGTATGTCAGCCCTTTATTTCATGACCACTCTAAATGATGGTAGAATGCAAAAACTGTTGATTAAAAGAGAATCTGCTTCTATTTAAGTCTGTTTTAAAAAAAATGGTATGAAAGATATACTTATCTTTTGTAAACTAGAGCTAAGGCAGCTTTCTTGGAGTCATCTGGGAGACAAGCTTATCTGTTTTCTCTCTAACCTTCTGCATTATTCAGAACAAACTTACTTTCTGCTGTCTGACCCTGTTTTCTGTGCCATGTATGAACATTAAAATGGCTGTAAAGGGCCAAATTCTGCTCTTAAAAATAATAGATGGTGTTAAAATATTATCTTGTTGGCAGCTTTAAACATTGCACACGCGTCCCCAGAAAGCGATGGCGAAAGGCAGAGTCTGGGATTGGCAGCTGTTTGTATTTCCCTGCCTTGGGCCACAAGGGAGCCCCTTCACATCATTTCACAGAGCAGCTCCAGGGCCCGCGATTGTGCCCACGGCAAAAAAGGCAATTTAACATTTTCTCAGGCTGGGGATGCTTTATCTTAAATTAAAAAATTTATGCGCTTAGTCCCCAGGTATATTAAAACTTAGTTGTTGCTCTCTACATGTTTATGTCCTCTAACAATCAAGGTCAGCTTTTTTTAAAATTACCAACTTTAAAATAGCATTTGCATGTGTGTGGGAATTGTTAGCAGAGTTAGTAGTAATTACAGCTGAAGAGGTTGAAGGAGTGAGAACCAATACAGCTTATCCCTTACTGTTTATGGAACCTCTTCAGATGTAACTCTTCCATTCTGAAAATTTAAAAATTCTGATAGGGAACAGAAGATGTGTTAAAAAGGTCTCTTTAAGAAAAATAACTTCTAACTCAATTAATAATGGTTCTAAATATTGCTAGCACTTTATTTAAAACATTTGCTAAGAGAAAAGATGGTTTGAAGGATTTTATTTTTTTGGTGTTAGTTTATTAAATCTATTCCTGTGCATAAGCCATTGTTGAAAATACGCAACAGGGCTGTTGAAAACCAGCAAGTTTCTCCTCCATTGTGTGGAAGTGTGTGCAAATTGGTGGAGGAATAATTTCTGCTTTGTGCTCTCCTATGCATCTAAATTTAAATAATATAAGTGATACACAAGTATTAAGAATATTCATACTGAGGTATCTGCAGCAGCTTTTGATAAAACAAAGTATTTATTTGGTTTGTAACTTTAATAATACTTTCTTTTAAATGCAAGAGAATTAAATTACCATTGTTTGTATAGTGATGCTAGTGGACTCTGTCTAGCTATACCTGTGAATACTGTCTTCAAAATGACTTTCATAAGGAGAATAAAAAGTACTGCCTTTTACATATAACTTCTGAGAATTCCTAGCCTTAAAAAAAAAAAAAAAACAACCCAGCAGCACTTTTTAACTACTTTGGAACAGCAGCTCTCTTTTGAAAATGTATTTCAATAGTAGCTGCATTCCAGCCTTGGTTATCTGTACTGCTGTAGTGAAGGTGAGTAATATTTCATTAACCTGTATAGACATTTGCTGGAACTCCTCTATGTTCTAGCAGGTTCTGCAGGACATACCTGACTTTGCTGCCAAGGGATACTTAATATTCAAAAGAAATGTGATTTAGTGGAACTGAGGGTCACCTTTTGTGTCATTCTGTGTCATCTGCTTTGGTAGCAGGAGGATGCATTGGCACAACAAGCCTTTGAAGAGGCTCGACGAAGAACTCGTGAATTCGAGGATAGAGACAGGTCTCATCGGGAGGAAATGGAGGTGAGGGTTTCACAGCTGCTGTCAGTAACTGGTTAGTACTTTCCCAAAACTTTAGATTGTTTCCATTTATTTGTCTGTTTGTACAATGTTGTGTATTATTCAATGCTGTTACATAAAAATTGCAAAAAGCACTGTTTTTTACTCTTGGGAAATGGATTTCAAGTTTTTAAAGTTTTGATAAGAATTCTCTGATCTTGTACTTTTTTTCCTTTCTGTAGATGGTCTTTTCTGTCAGTATTTAAGCTGTAAAGGACATTTTTTCACAGAATTGACATTTCTCTCTGAAATGATACTTTAATAGCAGAGAGAGGGATCTTTTGCCTTGTGCATTTCTCACGAGCACAGGAAAGGCTTTGAGAGCTGCAGGGGCACAATTTTGGAGCTTGTTATCCCATGTTGTGGGAAAAATTACCAGCTAATTTAATCAGATGCCACAGTCTGCTTTCCTGTACAGGCTAGTTTTATTGTCTTCTCACCTTTCCTTACTGGTGGGAAGTCTCGCTCCTTTTTTCACTGGTTTAGTTTCCCCGTCTTGTTCTTTGCTTCTTCAGGGCCCCACAGTCTTGAATCTTGTTCTTTCTTGATGAAAGCAGAAATTACTGGGATTGAGAAAAGAAGAGCTAGGAAAGGGAATGGAAACCAGCTGCTCTGAGATGTCAGAAAGGCAGGAGCTGTAAGAGGACGAGTAGTAATACATAAGGGGAGTTGGCAAGTTAAGGCAGGCTGCAGGTCAGGAGAGAATAGGGAGAGCACAGAAACGCTTTGAACTTCTTTCCCTTCCTAATGCTGTCTCTTACTTCCTGCTTCATCAGTACAGCCTGACTTTAGTATAATCAAATATGATCAATCTGCTGGTTCTCCGGTTTTCAGAAAATTTGATTATTGTTATTGCTAAGCTACTTTTCTTTTGGCATCCTTTCTGATAATTGGGATGATCAGCCAGGCTTTCTTCCCTTCCAACTTCAATTAGGAGACACTGAGCATGAGAATGAGCGGGAACAGATAGGCACAGAGGATAATATCTCTCACTTTGAAGTGGCTGGAATGTGTCTTCTTGCAAACACTGCTGCAGCCAGGTCAGATATCAGCTGTAACAAAGATAGAATCCTTGCCTTGGAGGCCTCGCTACCACTGGATTATTTGAGCAACAGCTGGATTACCTGAATAATTCTGTCACAGCATACTAGAACCTTTTTGTAAGTTCAGTTCAGAAGGGAGGTAGAAATAACCTTAAGCTGTTCATGAAGACTTGTGCCAGCCTGCTTTAGTTTTAACAACACAGTAGGAACTTTAGGTCCGGCCTTATGTCTTTGACCTCAATGTACTTAAAACTTTTCTTGATTTATTCTCCTTACACTGTGCCCTTCATCCCCTCTCGTCTTACGAGAGGACTAGAGAAGCTGTGTACATGCTGAAGGTTAAAAAAGAAGGAGGCTTCCTGAAATAACTTTTGGAGTTCCGAGCGATGTAATCTTTTCTCCAAGTGTAGAAAACACTTACTTGCAGCTAGGCTGTGCAAAAACACTGCTTTAATTAACCGTGAGATTGAGGTAATATTGAGCATCTGCAACTTCATGACAGACATCAAAACTCGTGAGAGTGAGACACAAAAAGCAACATCCTTGGCTGTGCGCAGGAGCTGGATTCAGTAGACTCTTGCTTTTAATAAGGCAGAAAGCAGTTGTTATTAAGAGATGTCCTTACTAGCTGCTAGTACCCATTTTCTCCTGAAAGAACAATAGTTGTTGTCCCAGCTCTAAAGGACTGCTACAGATCACCTACAAAAAGGAAGAAAAGGAAAAAATACTGATTTGAAATACATTTAAGCAGAATGAAAAGTATTATCAAATGTTGTTTCAAATTTGTGTTGTCAAATACAAATCTTTAATAATTGCAATGCATTGTTTCACATACTTTGCTTTTATTTTACTGTGCATGTTTAATATGTCTAACCAAGAGAGTTTTGCCTCTAGTACTCATAGGTCTATAATTGATTTTAACATTTCAGTTTTCTTTCGTGTGCTTGGGGTAAGATGTTCTGAACATGTATCTGGAATGTTTGCAGACAAGTTTTTGTACTCTTGCTCTTAGGACTGCATAAAAATTAGGATATTTTGGGATGAGATGGGAGAGAGCTGAAACAGACTTACAATGCATTCCTAAAGAGGAGTCAGATTTCCAAATCATTTATTGTTACCCTTACTTTCAATCTAATGGAGCATTTGGGCAGAGTCAAATGAGCTTTAATCAGTAAGCACTTGGTGTTCGTGATCATTGTACTGAATTCTCAAAGGAAAGTGATGCATAAAAGTGCATTCCTGTGTTTGTTGTATTTGTGGCCTGTATTGAATTTTCCGATGCTGACATGCTCAGTCAGCTTGGAAATACAGTTTGTCAGTGGCACCCTTCTCATGATTGCATTGCTGACAGCTGCAGCAACCTTAATCCAGACTGCCTTGTGTTCTGTTCCTGTAATTTCAATAGGGCAAACAGCATCTTTGGTTTCACTACAGAGCACTTAAAGGCTTTTTTATAGAAAAGGCTGGTTCTAAGTGTGCTGAGTGAATTTTTATGTATTATGTTATGCTACACATAAAATGAAGATACTTTCCTCATGATCTTTTAAATATGATTTCTATACAGCTTTCATCATTACTAAAACTTTAGATATTTTCTGCCATGCTTGGCACAGACAGTAAAACTCAGATTTGGCAGATGTGGAACGGGACCTCATCAGTGTTAATGATGGTTTTAAGAATTGCAACACTGGAGAAAACCAGGATATTTCTGACAGTAGAATTACAGCTGAAATGCCTTTAATAGAGACCAGATTCTGCTTTGGTGGGGGAGGGAAGGGGAATCCTGCAATATTCCACCCACTCCTACCCAAAACAGAGGCGCCAGCTCTTTGGAAATATTTATCCCTCCAAAGCCTGGCAGCATATGAAAATGATCAGATTCAATTCTTTATTTATACAGCTTTCCGGGTAAAAAAAGATTCCCTATTCTGAGTCTTTCTGCAGACTTAAAATAAAGTCTGTAGACTTAAAACTCCTCACATAGGAGTGATCAGTGGTAAGTCATTGAAAACGTTTAGCTGGCTTGTGTGTGGCAGTTGGATTTTTAAAATGGCAACACTTTGCAAGGGGGAAAAATTGCAAGAGCAGTAACACTTTAGAAATTATCACTTTACTAATTTTCATTTTTAAGTATCCTAAAAAAACCACAACCAATTAAAAAAATTCCCGGCACAAAGAAAAAAAAAGAGAAAAAAAAACCCCTTCAGGGTGTTGTCAGGTTTGTTTGCTGTCTTTTCATCATATAGAATCCCTTCCATTCTACTTTAGCACACCAGATTTTTATTTTAATGAACATATTCTTTGCATCTGAGGGCATCTGAGGTAGGTTGTGCTTGAATTTTCAAAAGTAGTCATGTTTTTGTGCAATTACAGCACTCCTCTGATGTAAATAGGGTGTGAGTGGCTTTAAGAATTTTCATTGAAGTTTTTAAGCACCTCTGAGTTGAACTGCATTCTGTTACATTTTTAACATATTTTGTTTTGAATACAAGATACTTTCGAGTTTTTATATCAACTTGGGTTGCTTGGTTACATCAGACATCGCAAATCTAGCCTCACTGTCCAGGATTCTTTTGTTTCAAAGATGCTTTTGAAGTCAGTGAGTCTTCTTAGTGCCTTCAAAATTAATAATGTATTCCAATGGTTTTACTTTTACAGAAATGTTGGAATGCTGAGACAGTAAATGTTTAATAATACACATGAAGAAGGACCTTATCCCCAGTTAAAGATTATAATTTTTAAAAAAAGAGGTATATGAACTTGAGGTATTTGTATGTTCCCCTTTGCCAAACTAGAAGAGTGAGGAGACTAAAGGGATGTTGGTGAGGCAGTTGTTTAATTTTTACTATTTTATCTCCTTGTGTCGTGGTTGAGAGAGTCAGTACAAGTGTCTCTGGTGTGGTTTCACTATGACCAGAGTTCAGTCTCAGGATAAGAAGGGTTCTGCAGAAATTACTGTGAAGTTGCCATCTAGACATCTATTTCCAGTAAAAACTTTTGCATGTTATTCAGTCTTCTGGCATAGTAGCATGATGCAAAGAAGTGTTACACTGTCCAGAACGACTTGGGGAGATTTAAACAGTCCCTAGTTGGTGAAATGAGAATCTCTTGGAAGTAATGGCCCATCTTCAGAGCGGAAAAGCTGCAAAGCAGGTGCCTCCTGCCAGCTCTTCGCTGGAGCAGATGGCACGAAGGGGTGGATTTTTTAAGGGATGGGTAAAGGGAAGAGGCTCTCTGGTGTGTTTCTGTGTGCAGACAGGGCTATTTTATGAAGGTTTGTTTTGTACAGACAAACTCTAATTTCAGACTTGCAGTGATCTGAGTGTGCAGTTTGTCCAGCTGCGTTCCTCTGGAGCTTGGCTAAGGATGTTCTGGTGGCTTTACTTGGGAATGAGTTGGATCTGTTATGAGTCTTCCAATGTAATTTCTTCAACCAGTATTTTTGAAATGTCATATTTTTCTACTTTGTGTTCATTTCCTATGTTACTGCCATGCTCTTTATTTTAGCAACACTGGGAGTAAAGAGACAGAGTGGTTTGCTCTCCCTAAAACAGTCTAGTCTAGCAATCTGTCTGTTTGTGGTCTTGTGCTAAATATAAATTACATTAATGGCTAAGAGAGCCATTTTGGGAAACTGCATGAAATTCCCATTTTAAAAACCTTCATTTTGCTGAAGAAAACCCTGTTTTGAAACTTTTGTTTCTTCCAGAAGTAATCCTTCTCAATACAAAGCAGCAAAAATCCCCACCAACCCCACCCTTTAAAAACTCCTGGAGTAAAAATTTATCTAAATCTTAAATACTGTGTCCTGCCCTCCATTTTAATATATATTTGTTGTTCGTTGGGAATTACTAGTTGAAATGAGCAAGATACGTTTCATTTAATTGTGCTGAAGTTGGGAACTCTTAAAAACACCCCAGGATTTTGTTACAGAAATGTAAACAGTTAACAGTTGAAAGGAAATAAAGTAGTAGGACTGACTTTCATGTTCTTCCCAAGTTTCTGGACAGTGAAATTATTCTCCCTTTCTTAATTTTTTCTAAGATGAAACTCCTAGTGTAGATAAATGTTCTAATTAATTATATTTTTCTCAAATATAACTGGCTTCAGAAGAAAGTATAGTATTATAATAAGTATATGGGGGCTTTTTTGTTTTTAATTTTGATTTGGGGTTTTTTTAATTTTTTCTCATCAGATTCTCAGATTTTTAAGGGCTTTTTTTTTTTTATTAATCTGGAATTAATTTAATTAGTGCTTATTGTATGTACTCTCCAAACTGACAATGATATAAAAATAGTATAACCTTTAATACAGCTTTTTGGATATGAAAGAAAGCCAAACTGTTAATTTTTCGTATGTGGTGGGTAGCATAGACTTGGTATGTGCTTGTATATGACCATAAATAATTTGTTTAGATGCCAGATGAATACAACATAACTTAGAGGCATTAGAGTGGGAGTGTGTTGCCTCAAAAGGCTCTGCAGTGCCAGTACAGTAGGAGCAGGCCAATTAAGTTATGACTGGTTTGCTTCACAAGAACTTAAATAGCTGGTGGTTGTGCAAAAGTGCTAGGGAATGCATAGATCAGAAAAACAATTTGTGCTGTACAGAATCAATGCTGATTGTAGGATGGTGGAGATCAATCTTGCAAATCAGGGAATACTGTAATATAAGCGTCTTCTTTCAGTCAATGAAGGTTAGAAAGGGGCTGAGCAAGAGAGAAATACTGTCTGGAGGCAATCAATATTAATTATAAATTTATAACCTTTAGACCAGTCTTCAAACAATACTTTCTAAAAGGGAGCACTTCAAGCTTTTTTTCCCTTGGAAAGGAACTTTTAATACAAAAGCAAAGATTTCAGTCTCTACTCAGAGTTCTTCAGAGCTACCTATTCTTGCTGTGCTTTTGCCTTCCTTGGCTTTCTGTGACCTTGGTCCAGTTACCAGTTTGAGGCAGCAGAATCATTACCTTCATAATAGCTTTTAAACAAAATGCAACCATTGCACAGATTTCAGGTGAAGGGAGGGTACAGCGGGGTCAGGGAACAGATACGCTGCTTGGCCTGGTTGTGCTCTGGAGCTCTCGCAGCCTGTGGGAGAGCAGACTCAGCAGGTAACAGTTCATGTGTGTTTTCAGTGGAGCACTCTGTTTCTAGGAAGTAGATGGAAGTTTGAAATGAAATTTTGCTGGAGGTAGCTGCTAAATTACTCTTATCAACGGGCTTTGTCAAGAAAAAATTTTATTTTGACCTTCTGTGAACTTGAAAGACAGAATGGAAGTAAGAATGAAAAAAGAGCACTGGGTATAGAATTCATGGCATTAATAATTCTACAATGACTTCAGTCTAACATCCAGATCTCTTGCCAAGTTTGAGAGGCTGTTTTCCATTATTTGCATAATTTAAGTGGTGCTTGACATTATAATTAAGAAAGATCAAGGCTACTTCTTCCCAGGTTCAGTGAAAAGGAGAGGTGACAGCAAAATGGATGTTATGTGCAGCAAACAAAGCAACTCCAGAGACTGGATCCAGGCCATGAAGTCTAATGCTGATAGCTATGCCTGCTAGGAATGTGGCAAGGATCATATCCCCTCTGGCTGCCAGTGGCTCATAGATGCAGCATGTAGTGGTGCTGCTGTGGCTGAAGTTCTGAGAAGTGAAGATTGAGAGTCTCTGTGCAAGGCCCCCAGAGACCAGAAAGCACATGGGCTGCTTCATCAAACTGTGACCAAAGAAGTTCTATTATATATAAGTTGACATTCTCACTATGCTGTAGGGCCCCAGTTCTGCTGACTCTGATTCTGAGAAGGCTGAGTTTCTCCTGCCCCTTCTATTCAGGAAGGGTGACTGGAGGCACGGCCAGCATTTTGAACTCTGTTTGGATCTCTGTGGGAGAGGCTGTTGTTAACCAGCAGCTCAAAGAGCTTTCAGCTCATTGCTTTTCTTGCTGTGGGTCTGCCTCAGATACCAGGACTAATGTGAAGGTGCGCTTGATTATAACTGGTCATTTTTCTGAGTATTGCTGTCTTTATTTCGGGGTTTTTTTATTTGGGTGATTTTTATCCTGTGGTTGTATACATTTTAGAAAAGTATCTGCAAAGTATTCTCAGGTTTGGTTAGTTGTTATTTTTATCCCTTTTCAGGTTAACAATCCTTCTAAGAGAATCCAAATGTTCACTGTTTAGTTTTTCATAGCATAGCCTGATTTTTCACTTATTTAGTAAATTATAGATGGCAGATGCCAAGGCACATAATGCGGAGCTGCCAGAATCCAATTAAAGAATTGCAGTGGAGTTGTCCATGAAGAGACTTTATTTTGGCTATTCTTTTTGTGACAGCCCTTCTTCAAATTAGCTCCCTCTTCCTTCCCTCCTCTTCACCATTGTCCCAAGTTATATATGCAGTGGATATGGTTGTACTTGTCATTTCACTGCCTGGTATTCAGAGGTTCCAATTTTCCCTGCTGGTTTTTTTTAAGTGATTCATCAAAAGGGAGGGCCATCTTCATGGCAGTCCTGTCCATCCTTGCTAAATTTGCTTCCAGCTTTCTCAGTTCTGCTTTCTCAGAGCTATCATGTAAACCACACAGTGGGACTGCATTATCTTTTCCTGATGAGCTCATGTGGTAAGAGGAGTTGGTTTCCTTAGGTATGTCTGAGGCCTCAGAATATGAACAGGAAGGGGGCAGTTAGAGATGCTTTCTCCAAGTCAGTTTAAGGCTGTTGTTGGCACAGTTGGAAGCACAGGAGGCTGCAGCATGGTTCAGTATTGAGTGGCTGGGGGAGGAGGATGGGATCTGACTGTCTTGGCTGCTGGAGGAGCTGCTTACATGCCACCTTCCTTATTGCAGATTTGTTTTTCCTGTGTGCCCCAGTAACAGATGTAAGGGCACCAACATGGTTCTTGTTCAGAAGACTAAATTATAAAAGTTACTGATTTAATGATTTCAAGCTATCTAGTTTATTGAGAAGAAAAATAGTATAATACTGATATTACTGCATCATGCTCCTGATAGAGCTTTCAGTCCATACCTGATTGCCTGTATTTAGGCTTGGAAAAAGCTCAGACATCAGAGAGTTGAAGGGAGCATAGGTGTAAGAGGTACTTACAGGGCATACTTTTTGTGTTTGTTTACTCTCAAGTCAAAATGTTTTTGTTAGTAACTCTTCTTTTTTTTGTCACTGTGTCATTACACCCGTGGTACCAGCATTATGAGTTCAGCATGAATAAATCTAGAGTAGCATGTGATAGGAGACTTTGAAATGGTTTTTTGCCAAATACGTTCCTGCAATTCTTTCAGTTGGTCATCACACCATCTCCACGGTTAGAGGTTTTCAATGGCTTGTGGCCAGTTGTAATTCTTTCTGTATTGCAGATGATTTGCATGGCTTCATGTGCTGAAAGCTGAGTGCGAAATATTTTTGGGTGTTGAAACTCCTGATGTGTCCATCACATTAACTCTTCGATTCCAGGATATTTGGAAGGAAACTGGAAGTGCCAGTTAAAAGACATTACTTTTTAGGAAAATTTAAGCTCTGGTGGGATCTGTGTACTATTTACAATTTTCTCACAAGCAAATATTTGTTATCCTTTCACTAAATAGCAGATGAAGAACATGTGAAATAGTGCTACTTCAAACTTAAAATCAGCATTTGACTGAAAAAATGAAATACGCAGAGAAAAGATGAATAACTACTGTTTTCTCATGGCTCATTAAGCATGACTCATGGCAGTGTATTCCATTTCCCAATGGCAAAGATAGATGCATCTTTCTTAATTGAAGCAAGTCTCCTTAATCCTTGAGAAGCGGAGCCCATTATTCACTGAGAGTAATGCTGGTGCTTTTGCATGGCAGCAAAAGGTATGCATTTCAAAAATTATAGCAAAAACTGCAATTTAGAGGATTGATTACCTATGCTGGGGAGTGTAGGACCCCCAACTGAGAGAAGTGTGGAAATTGCTGGTTTACATCTATAAAAGGGAAGTTTTAGCTTCCTGTAATAGACTTGAGGAGAACTAGCAGATACTACCCTACTGATAGTCACACTCTTCCTGCAAGGGAGTGTTAATGCTCCTGTGGCATTTCTTATGGGAGTTGTATTTTGCCAATTGTCAGTGGACAAAAATAGCACCCAATGCTTATTGCTCCACGGTGTGCTTCCTGTCTACATACAAGGTGATTTTTCTAGTCTTTAATAAGCATCTTTAATTTTTTATATTTTTCTTTCAGCATGTGAAGCACAGTTGTAGTTGTTGAACTGTGTGTACATTGTGCCATGGCAGGATGGTTGTGACTGACAGAATAAGCCTGTTTCATACGTTTGTCTTTTTGCACAGTAGTAACACAAGGAAAGGAGGGTGCCTGAGTCAGCTGTCATTCCAACATGTTGCAGTTGCTTGTGTAAATCCCCACTTACTGAATTGCAAAATTACACTTTTATCCACATACACTATTGTAAGATATTGTAATGACTGCTTTTGGTACATTTGAGGGTCATTTGTCATGCCTTTTGCATATTACTTGAAAGGGTAAATCTGGTAGTTGTTCGCTAGTGGCTTCTGCAAACTCTACAAGTAGCAGTGAGGTCACGAATCATGAAAAATTCTTTCATATGTTTTGAAAGAAAAGGCCACTTTAAGCAAAGCATAAATGCAACCATATGCTCATATCTTAGAGTCTTCACTGAAATTTGACAATAAAATTGCGGTGCATATGATTTGTTTTCTGAAGAAGAAACACTGTTGTTTTTAGAGCAGTAGTATAGCAGCAATTAACTTGCTGGTCTTTTCTAGTTAAGTGTAAAAATGTTTAACGAGTGCAGAATTGGTAGAAGTAAGATTTTGGTAATTCTTAAAGACAGTGCATGTCTTTGTTTCCTTTTAGAAGAAAGAGGCAGCAGTAAAACCAGAAGAAATCTTGTTAAAGTCCGTTCAATACAAGGTTATGCAAAGTAGAACTGTTGCTGTTTTGTTAATCTTGGTACAACTCTTAAATTAACCTGGAAGTATCTATTTAGACTTGATGAACAACAATTTAATATTAAAAAAAATCTTTACAGCACAGTTTACTTTTCTGTTGAAGGAAAAAGAAGTGTGGGCTTTCCCTTGTTAACTTTTCCACAGTGATTTTGATAATCAAAGCTGAATGATTTGGCTTTTGGAAATAATGTAAAAAGCTTAATAAAATGCCATCTTCTAATACTCTGTATCTCTACGAAGGGGTAATTTGCAGAAGTCGCTTCAAGGTCTGGAAGGAATATGCCCTTAAACACTTACAATCATCAGTGCTGTATGTGATTAGAGCAGTTTGCTTTAATGCGATTCCTCAGAAAGATTACTGAGAAATCTGTGGGTTTGTGCACCAGCAGTGATGTTGGTTGTCACCTACAGAGTTTTTCTGCAAGCAGGAGAAGCAGATTGTTCCTTCTGAGTACAACTAGTACAGATAGAAGAGAGCAAAAAAATTGGCTTACTGCTAATCATCTGAAGTGCAACCAACAGCAGTACTGGATACATAAACGTAGTAGGTAGCCATTGTGATATTTAAGTTAGTGGAAGTGTTTCCAAAATAATAATGGCAATATGACCACTAAGGAGAATGCAGGAGGGAATTGTCTGCTCTGGAAACACGCTGATTACTAGAGGCATTTATTGAATGAACTCCGTGTGCCTCAGAGAGGGACCACTGCACATGAAAGGAAAACATAACTTTTTAATTGACTTTTAAATAGGAGAAGGAAGCAGCAGTTCTCTGTTTGGGTGCAGCTAACCTAGTGCACTGGGAACATGCAATTAGGCAGACAAGAAGAATGGTAGATAAGGGAGGAAGAAGTGAACAGAGGAAGAAAAGTCTAAATTGGAACAAGTGGTGTCAGCAGTCCATGCCAGAAGCTCTGCTCGCTCACCCTTTGAAATGGGAGTGCAGCAGCAGCATGCTGTGAGCTGGGGCAGCTGCTGTGCTGGTGGGAAGGCTTCTTCTCTGACAGTAAACATGACTCAGAAGAGCCCAGGGAACACCAAAGAGCAGCACTTGTGTGCCTGTTAGTCACTGTTAGTTCTGTTGAAGTACTTGATGTGTTCCCTGTGATGGTGCAAACACAGGAATTGCTTGAAGGGTGTATTTCAGTGGTACAATGCCTGCATTAAGGCTTTTCCCCAGTCTTTCAACAATATATGAAAAGTCTTTCAGAGCAGGGAAGTAGTCACTGGTTTTGCCTTTTTTTAGAGCCCTGAAAGTGGCAGGTTATTGCAACTGGTGAAGATAAAGCCTGTGTAGTGATACCTTCCACCAGCTGAGAATGTGGCCTGAGATTGTTTGGGTCATGTGGTAGTTACAGGCCATGGTGCCAGCTATTCACCCTTTAAACTTTAAATAAAAGTATTGGTACTAAAATGTCTTAAAAACCAGCTAGCAGAGTTGAAGTATGGCTTTAAAATTTTAAGGAAATTAATGTTTTTAAGTATTTCCATCCAGCATTTGTGTGTGCTGTACCTATGTACAGGTAGAGAAAGTAGAGAGCCATGTGTTTTATTGTGACTGACCATACTTAATTTCCTCTTTACAATGCCATTAACTCAAACTGTTTAACAGAACCATTTATTTAAAGGAGAACTTAACACTACACTTGTTTTAATACAGGGGTGCAATCATAAGTCCCAGAGTTCTCTCAGTTTGTTAATTTTGCAGGTGCACTGAAGGAGAAAGTATGCTGTAGTAAAACCCCAGCTTCTGTGGGATGTTAAAATGTGTGTCAATCTACAGATTAAATTGTGCTCATGTGTTACTATAAGTCTCTTGATCTAGAAGAAGCTAAAGTAAATGTTTCCCTCATAAATTTATTGGGAAATTACGTGATGTACTTTATCTCATATCATAGCCTTTCTCCCTAAAATTGACAGAAAAGGTTAACAGAAGGAAATCTCACAGGAAAGAAAATTATTTTTGGAAGGAGAGACACAAAATTGTTACCTAACTATTGTGGGAGTCTCTTGCTGATTGCTGAAGCAATGTTGGAAGCCTGGCAGTGTGAGTGTGCACGTGCGTGGGCATGAGCACAGTCCCTGCTGGGAGCTGCAGGCTGGGTGGGGAGGCACAGCAAACTCTGAGCCCCTCAGACAGGGCAGTGCTCGGCTGCTGGGCCCACAGCCCTCCTCTGAGAGCCCAGCTGCTTCGGGGGGTAAACTGAATCGAGGGGGAAAAAATTTTGATGTTAAAAATTAATGCTTTGCTTACTGCTTGAATTGTAAAGCTTCTGCCTTAAATTGGTTATGGTCTTAGTCATGTTAAGATAATGAATAAATAACTGATCATTTCTTGGTTGCTTATCCTCAGTGTGTGTTTGTTCATGCAGGCAAGAAGACAGCAAGACCCTAGTCCTGGATCGAACCTGGGAAGTGGTGATGATCTCAAACTACGTTAATCAGCGGCAGCAGGCGTCCCACGGGTCTGCACACATGCATTGCTTCTACTTGGCAAAGGATGGAATAAAAGACCAGAAACTGTGATAACTGGGTATATTATGGTCTGTTTCCTGACCTGCGGCAGTCGAAGTCACCACGAACTGCCATGGTTTGCACTATGTTTATGTTACGATACCTGCATTTCCCATTTTAAGCATGTAGCCAGTGGCAATTTGAAATTTTGTTTTTCTATGCAAACTTATTTTTGTTGGCACTATTTTAGTGAAATGGAAACTTATGCAGCTATAAAACCATTTTTCTCAACTGTAATAAAAATTGTCACTTAAAAATAGGTCAAGATATTACAGATTTAGAACAACTTTTTTGGGTTTTTTTTTGTAAACTGCTGGAAGCCAATGCATTCCAAGCTTAATTTTTTTTTAATATGGGCTTTTGGAATTTTGATTGTCCTTATTGTGCTCCTGCTTTATTTTAGATATGCATTCTTATCTTTCAGAGTTCTTTTTTCTAAATTTGCAAGACCTTCTTAAAACTGCTGACATTATTTTGCATTATTTCCAAGCTAAACCCAGTGAATCAGAGCTGTTGGAATCAGTTTTCAAACTTTTTGAGTTTGTAAATGTTACAGTTGCAGTATTCTTTTAACTGCTAACAATTCATTGGTTTTACTTTTTAAATGATAAAAATCTTAAAATGTATATTTTCATGCATTAATGCATTCTGCCCCATTATCTGTCTTAGATTTTATTCTGTACCAAGTGAGTTTGGGTGGCTGTTATACCCTGTATATAGTGCTTTACTGAAACTCAGAGGAAGTCGCAGGCTGGCTTCTGTTTTATTCAGGGATTTTTTTAACTAGTTCTTCAAAGGGATACTGCAACTCCACAATCAGATTCAACAGCATTTAAACTGGGAACAAAAGTGATCAGCTGCCAAGGTGATATATATTAAATCATGTTTAAGATAACTGCTTTAAGTATATTTTGTATCTTAGGCTTTTTGTAAAGTTGTGCTGAATGGTGAAAAGCTGATATGAGCTTGTGTGCAGGACTCTCATATTGCACATAGGCCTCTTCTATTAAATCTTATGCAAATTAAGACTGTTGCAGTATATATTGCATTTTCTAACAGGGTAGGATTTGGGATGAATTAATGTTTTATTTGGGGTGATGGTGAATGAACTTGCTCCAAAGTTTTCATTGCATCCAATATTTGAAGAAAAGTGATTGGAAATGTGATGTCATTTGGCTTTGTTAAAATGTGGTGCTTCCTGTACAGCCTGATTGATTAAAATGTCACTTAAATACCTTTTTAAAATAAGTGATCTGAATTCAGTATTTTAAGAATTATTTTAAAGGTAGAAACTCTATATGGTTAGAACGGTTAAATCTTCATTAAATTCTGTAATTAAGACAATTATACATTCCTCATTAATGGCAGAACAGTTGATGCAAAAGAGGTCTTGCAAAAATGTAAACAGATTTCAATGTGAAGGAGAATCTTTGTATGTTAATAATATGAATATTTAACATTCACTTAAAAATGTCGTTAACTGTAAACTGTGAGAATGTCATCAAATAGAAATATTTTGATACTTCAATTTAAATGTGATCCACCTGAAAGATAATCTTTTTCACTCTGTGGCAACATATTCTTCTTGCTCTTCTTCCCCCAAAGAAATAATTTTTCTAAAGTATTTCTGCAAAGAGTTATTTAAGGGACACACGAATGCATCTGCATGCATCCTTAGCCTTGGATCTTCTCTGCCATCTGTGTATTTTTGATGGAATAGTCTGAAGATTTATTTTAAAAGGTTTTCCTAACGTTTCAGACAGTGGTTCTAAACCATAAGTACACAGGAAATGACGCTATCAGATATTAACGTTGCTATCTCTGTGTAAATACTGAACTTTCCCTATCATCATTTAGCATTCTGCTGCTTTCCATATCTTAATGCTGGCATTAAGATCACAGTCCTTACCCTCTGCTGGTTAGTGCAGACTTTTTAAAGTGCATTTTAAGTTATTGATGCAATTTGATATTTTTCATAATTTCTATTTAAACTGAAGTTGCATCATCTTTCTTGAATTCATCTCCTGTAAGAGTTGCCTTAAGCTACAGGATTGCTTTTGCTACTTTTTGTGTTGTACGTTTAACTTTCATAATAAACTTCTGTGTAGTGAAAACAAGGTGCTGTAAGTTTATTCGACTCCCTGGTAGTCCCTGCTGACATAGTTTGTTTAGGTGCAAGGCTGCCTTGATGTCCATGGCTAAAGCAGTGGTGACATCCAGTGGTCACTTAAATAACTGACCCCTCTTCAGCCGCTGCCTGGGAGGAGCCTTTAATAAAAGGGTCTACACTGGGGAAAAAGTGGATTTTGCTGCCCTGAAAGTCTTGTTTCTTGCAGCTGATATGTCCTACTTACTGTGGAAGTATTGATCTGCTCCAGGTGCCCCAAGGAACGGGCTGTGTGTGCTTACAGAGCCTTTGTGGGCACATTGTTAGAGCAGCCACCAAACCTTGTTAATTGTGCAGCTTTAGGCGAGGGGGGAGCCAAGGGGAATTGCATGTGTAAGTTCAGGAAATGGGAAATGTGGTAAAGTTCTGTGGCAAAAATAATTAATGTATGCTACACCTGAAAACCTGAAGCTGCTCAAATTTTAGGTGGTATAACAATATCTGACACTGACTGAATGACAGTGGTTAGGTACTGAAATCAGGTAGAGGATTGCTTGCTTCATAACTGGGGAGCTGCAGTCTGCTTTGGGAGCATTTACATCCAAAAGGACAGTGTCTAACCTTATTTTAGACTTTTACAATCTTACTGTGAACAGACCAGAGAGCACCTAAGAAAAACAGCAGTGTGTGACCTGTGGCTTTCCTGGAGATATTCTGCAGTGTGGAAGGGCGGTAGATTTTAAAAGAGACAAATTATAAACCATGTTGCTCTGCTGCTGTTGCTGAGGGCAGATGGTTACTCCAGGCTCTGCTGTCCAGGCAGTGTTTTAAAAGGCATCTGTAAACAGCTGTTCATAAAGCCATTGGGCAATTTGTCCATTTACCTGCAAGTTCATGAAAGGATGGACTTTTCTTCCCAAGGTACATCACAAGTCGATGAGTACTGTACTTGTACTTCTTGGCTGAAGGCACCTAAAAGACAGAGACACTTTGTCCCTTGGCTTCTCATAGATGCAATTTCCTCTCAGGTGTGTGAATAGCAAAGGAAATCTGAAAATCTCCCTGCCTGAGACACATACAGCAGAAAAGGACTGTAAAACATTACAATCCAGTCCCTTAACTAGCATGACTTAGGGATGGCTATCCTTGATTTGGGAGTGAAAGACTACTGGAAATGCTAGAGCTTTTTGGAATCAAGGATGTCAGTGACCTGGAGCCCAACCACAGCAGGGGAGGTATGGTCACTTCCAGCTGGGCTTTTTAACCTGCTGCTCTTACATGACCTCTTCTGAAGCCAAGAGAAATATAGAGTATTAACTGTTTGTCAGAATTCTGAAGTGATTTGGGTTGGAAGGTAGTCTAAAGCACCTCTCCAACCTTCCACTTGACCAGGTTCCTCAGAGCCCCATCCAACTTGGCCTTGAACATGTCCAGGGATGGGGCAGCAACAGCTTCTCCGGGCAACCTGTGCCAGGGCCACACCAGCCTCACAGGGAAGAATTTCTTCCTGATACCTAATTTAAACCTCTCCTCTGACAGTTTGAAGCCTTTTCCCCTTGTCCTGTCACTCTATGCCCTTGTCAAAAGTCTGTCTCCAGCCCCTTTGGGTACTGGGAGGGCACTAAGGTCTCCCTGGAGACTTCTCCAGGCTGACCAGCTCCTCTCTATGTAGGAGAGGTGCTCCAGCCCTCTGAGTCTATTTGTGGCATCCTCTGGACTTGCTCCAGCAGGCCCATATCCTTTTGTTGAGGACCCCTGAGCTGGATGCAGCATTGTAGGTGGGGTTCTCAATGTTTAATCCCTTTACTGTAGTCCTTAAAACCTGGATGAGCAGGTTTCTCTTGATGGAAACAGCATCTGTCCTGGGCTCATGGTCTCCTTTCTGAAAGCAGAAAACTGAGAAAATGAACTGTGGGTGAAAACAGCAGCTTTTCTGTTCCTGCAGATCTATGATTGATTGTCTAATAATGAGCCTTGTTCAGGTAAGGGCTGGGAAGTTAAATGAAGGAGACATGGTTTTGGGGAACTCTTGAATTGCATGGCCTGGGATGATCTCGGCAGGACTTCTGTATTTTTTTTTGGTTTGCTATTTGTTCAGGACTCCACTCTGTCATAGATGTATTAAAGAATCCATCCTGTCTGCACAGAAATAGGACCAATTTCTGTGAAGTTGCATTATTTTGTTACTACATTTCCAATGCAAATAAGAGAATGACAAAAATGGCTTCAAGGATGGGAATTGCAGCGAGAAGTTAGAGCAGAGTGAACATTTGCATGGGCAACATTTCTCATAGCTCATTTGCCTGACATCCTGTCTTCACACTGCCACCAAATGCAAATCCCAGGCTATGCATATTCATCAACTGCTGCACGCTCAGAGCTGCTCAGGGTTTAAGTATCTATTAAATAGGTTTCTCAATTACAGGTTGAGATAAGTGAATTTTCAGAATTGCCTTGGGCTCGTATCTTAAAGCTCAGGAGTGAGGGGGGGGGAAAGTAGCACAGAAGAGCTGAGCAATGCCTCTCTAGTGCTGTCACCTGGCACAGTGGATGGATGGGGAAATGAGTGGGAAACCAGAACGCTTCTTGCTCAGCAGGTAGTGGGCTTAACGTGAAAACAGAAAGACCCTCTAGAGACAGAGCAAAGCTTGCTTTTGAAATCGCCTGGCTTTTCCAGCTGTTATCCAGTGGTTTGCTGGGAGAGTTTGTCCCTCTGATCCTTTCCCACCTGCATGCTCACCTCTTTCAGGTTTTGCTGTTCCTACCTTACAAAAACCCAGTAAAGTCTGGGCATAGAGAAACAAGCAGTGTAAGAGAACCAAAGCTTTTTGGCTGTGGGATGGACTTGTCCCTGATCACTTCCCATGTGACTGTTATTGAAGCAGATGACAGGGATGGTGCTGCTGCTGTTGCAGGACTTTGAAAATGTTTCAGGGTTTTGGCCCTTCACAGCAGTGATGCAGATCAGGGTTTTTCAGGCCATGTTCCTTGGGAGAACTGGGACATGAAGTTGGGGAAACAAGCCAGTTTGGTGAAGAAGCCGTGGAACGGTGGATTTAACCGCAGTGGTTGGGTATAAAGCCTTGGCTTTGGGAAGTGAGCACGTACTGAGCACATCAGGTGGAAGAGAAAATGGGGGTGTGGGGAGAAAGGGGTCCCACATGAAAGAGCAGGTGTTACTGACACTGACCACTTCCTTCAAGCCCAGTGGGCACTATTGTGTCTGTCCTTGCTTGAGGGTGGCCAGAATGGTTGCAACTCTTGGTTTGTGTCTTGAGCAGAGAGGGGACACGCAGTGCTGAGGCCTCATAACTGGTACAGTGGCTCTGGGTGCTGATTACTGGATTTTTTGTAGTCTACAGATTTGGTGAGAGAAGCAGGAGGAAATAATGAAACCCTGGGAGCTCTAAGCTTGGGGGAGAGCAGAGAGGTTGGTGGAGGGAGCGTGGGTTTGCTGCTGGATTGCAAACAAAGCCTTGGGAGGAACAATTCTTATCATAAGACAATTCTTTAAAAAGAGGCAGCTCTGTCCAGAAACAGCAGACTGGCCATTGCCTCAGAGCCAGGAAGACTGCTGAACATCTCACTTCCCAGAATGATGTGCCACCTAGCCAGAGGAAGCACCAGGTCCCCTCCCACCCCATCAAGAGGAGCCCTGTCCTTCACAACACCCCAGCCCTTGCTCCCTGATGGCCCCTGCACGGGGCAGCACCATGGTGAGACACCTACTCTAGAGATGAGATACTGCAATCCCCTTCCAGCACCATCCTGCTCCTCAGTGGCCTTCCCCTGTATCCCAGATCTCTGGCTGCTGCTTGTGACTTGCCACCAGCCTGCAGCTGCCTGGGTAGCTTGTCCATGGAGCCAAGAGCCTGTGCCCACAGCTGCCACAGCCCAGGAGGAGGAGGGGAGTTGGGGATGCTCAGCCCTGCATGAGAGCTGGCTGTGATCCAGGTCACAGAATCATACAACGGTTAGGGTGAAAGGAATCTTAGGGAGCATTTAGTCCAGCCCCCTTGCTATGGGCACAGAAGATTCCAGGTCATTTGCTCTGGCTGTATTTGAAGTCTGGGGGCCAGGATGAGGAGGGAAGGAAGGGATAGGCAGTGTAGCATGCACAGACTGCTCCTGAGCTGTCCGGTGATTGCCTTCTGCTTGGGTCAGAGCTGCTGCTGAGGAACCCCCGAACACTTTCTTGGCAGCAACAGCCCCGGCCCAGAGCCACTTGGCGGATGCTCCCACACAGATGAGAGGTCAGATCCTCTTTTTGGTTCTGCTTTCAGTTCTGCTCTGCAGAGCATGTCTGGTATATGACTGCTGGGACCTGGTGCCGGTGGTCCCGTGGGGTGCGTGACATTCTGAAACCACCAACCCCAACAAGGTGCCTCATCACCAGCTCCTTCAAACCCTCTCAACATCCAGACTTCTGCATCTGGGACTGGGGGGCACTACACTGGGACTGAGGCACAATGAGCATCTCTGTTGCTGGTTCTATCCATCACAGCCCATGAGTAAGATTCAAGTCACCCCCATGCTGCTCGTTCACCAGAAGTCAGTGACAGAATGGGCAGTCAGAGATCAGGGGCTCTGAAAGGGTCCCTGCAGCTCTGACTCATCTGCTTTCAAATTATGAAGCCCCAAGTACCAGGGCTGGAGCAGGCTGATGTAGGGGGCTGACCTCTCTGCCCCCCTCCTCTTACTCTTTGCCTCATGGCCCTTCCTCATCATCAGCTCTGATACTCAAGCATCCCTTTTGGAAACATCTCTGGAGATGTGAGACTGAGCCCAGGTGAAAGCCCTGCCAGCTGTGCAGCACTACTGGATCCGTAAACCCTTGCAATAAGGAGTTTGGGGATCCTGTAGAATACCCAAATTAATCTTTTGCTTCTTTTTTTTTCATAAAAGCTGTGCTTTAAATTACTTTATTTTTTACAGAATCCCTATGCTTTGCCCCAGGGTGAATTTTCCCACGAGTTTTCAACTCATGATCAAAACCCCAAGTGCCTGGCTGGGCAGCAGCCGAAGGATGCAGTGGCCAGCGGCTCCTGGAAGGACAGATGCTGACGCCACTGGCTCCGTGCTGACTGATCCGGGAAGGAGCGGATGACCATCCCCTGTGCCGGTGCCCAGGTCCTGCCGCATCCCGGCTCCCTGCCCAGCACCGCGGCGAGCTGGGCTTCGCACCCTGCCCACTCCTGGCAGCGCCTCCCGGGCTAAACCACCCCGAGGCAAAAGAGAAACCACCGCATCTGTTTCTAATGAAGCCGAAGCCAGTTTAGATCTAGCCCTGCAGGAATCAGAGCTTTCAAAATGTATCTGGATTTCTGTGAAATGCACAGAAAGTGTGCCAGCCGCCGGGCGGGGAGCGCTGCCCTGGGGAGATGCAGGGGAGCTGCTGCCTTGTGGTGCAGCCCCTCCCATCGCCAACTTTTACTGCTGTTCCCATTCCTTCTCGGAATGCTCCACACTCATCCAGCCGGCCCTGCTCCTCAGCCCCTGCCCTCGCCCCAGCGCTGTGCAATGCCCTGAGTGCTGGGACAGGGGCTGTGCCTCTGCTGGGGCAGTGTTCAAGGCACCACCTCAGCTGCACCCTCGGGTGAGCGCTGGGAGCCTCCTGTTTCTGTCCATCTCCCAGACACCAAGCGCGGTGCAAAAATGCAGGGGAGCTTTTGCAGCTGCCAGATGCCTGAGTCTGGGATGTGAGAAGTGATGCTGGTGACCACCGCTGTCCTGACTGAGCACGAGCCCATGCCAGGCACACATCACCTCCCTACCCCCGGCCAAGCACAGAATCACCTCCAAAATCTTTATTCTCGACGGGCTGCAGAGCCGCCAGTCCAGCACACGCAGCAGGGAGGAGGATGCAGTCCTGGAGCATGCGAACCCCAGCCCAGGGAGGCTCTGGACAAGGCTCGTGACAGGCTGGAGGCACTTTGTGCCGCACCAGCCCTGCGGGAGCAGAGCCGCGGGGCAGCTCCTCTCACCACGATGCAGAGCTGATTCTGCACATCCTGCCAGTGTTAGCCTTGGCCGCCGCCCCAGAGGGTTTCAGGGTGATTGAAAACCACCCCGGCAGGGCAGGGCAGGACATGCTCAGCGCAGGCGAGGAGGGGAAAAGTGCTGAGCCAGGGAGAAGTGGAGCCAGGGGTCTCCCCTGGGAAGGGGCCAGGTTTGGTGCTGCCAGATCCTGCTCGCCCGGGGACCCCCAGTCTGGCACTAATAGGGCACTGCCCGAATGATGGGACCCGAAACCCCTGGCTGTGGGACAAATCCCCCTGAAGAGGATGGGTAATGCCAGCTTGGACAGTGCAAGGTCCCCTCTTGGAGTTGCCAACCCTGTTTGGATCCATTCCTAAATACGAACCCTGAGCCTCGCAGCAGGAAATGCACCTCCAAAAAATCAGAGCGACTTCAAAGCTTTATAGCAGATATGTTTCCTCTGACTGAATCAGTGCTGCCAAGGCTGGAATATGCTTCCAACCCATTTTTACGAGCAGCCACAGGGCAGATTTCCTTACAGCCCTGATCTGTGCTGCTCTTGAATCCGATCGGGAGAGGGCAGCTCTCCTTCGCTCTGCGCGCGGCTGCATCCCGAGCAGGCGAGCCCTTGGGAGTTTTTGGTCCCCCCTGGTGGCTTTTGCAATTTTCTGCTTTCTTTTAAAAGGCTGGATTGAAAGGCCCAGCTTTTCTCAGCCAGTATCTCCCCACAGATGTGTGGAATTTAGAAAAAAAAATCTGAGTAAAAAAAATTCAGAAAAATTTTAGAAAAAATTGGTAAAAATCCATTAATCCCCTACAGCTGCTGATCTCACCCCAAAACGTGCTGGCACTGCACAGGTTTGGTAGAAGGGAACCTGGATTGTCTCTGATGGATGTACCCACTGCCATTTGTTCAATCGGAACATTAACAACAGAGCCAGGCTTTAGAAATTGATTATAATTTTCAGAAAGCTGTGCATTGCTTCCTGAGCCCTGGGCTGAATTTTCCAAGAAGTGCTCCATAATCTGGAGAGTGAGAAGGGTAGTTTTATTCTTTTAAAATTTAAGTTTTGCCTGTCACAAGCAGTTGCCAAAATGATGGTGCTTTGCCCAATCTGCCTTGAAAGTGCCACTCTGCCTGGAGTTACTGGGGAGCCTGAGGGTCCTCCAGTCACTCTGGGGGGTTTGATTTCAGCTGCCCACATTGGTCCCCACTTGGGACCTTTGACAGTCTGGTGCAGTGGTGGGGTACACAAAGCACCTCCATGCCATCACCCCTGTGGTATCAGCTGCTCCTGGCCCCTGTGTCCGTGGGGGGAGAACATCCCTGTGTCCCCAAGCAGCTCACGGGTGCTTGATGGGTTTGAGGAAGAAGAAGTGTTGGGGGAGTTTGGAATTTTCATAACTGTGAACGTCCATAATGTGAATTTTCATAATTGCTGGCTCAGCTGTGCAAAAAAAGTTACCTACCCCAGCTTGCAGCTGGATTTTCAGCCAAGACAGATTCTCCAGGCAAGAGGAGCAAGCCAGGGAGGGATGTGCCCAGCAGAGATGGGGCTGATCCCGGGGCTTTCTAGCTTGTCTGTGGAGCTGCTGATCACCTGTGCAAGCCACCCACTCCCACTGCCATTGAAGCCAGAGGCTCAAAAGCAACCCTGGAGCTGCTCTGCTCCAGTGGTACAACCAGAGAGCAGACATGCAAACAGCCTTGGGGGGTTTTCTGCCTTCTGTGACTTGGGATTTGGTTTCTTCTTTACTTGTCTTAGCTGGTAGAATGAGAAATGTGATCTGAAGGAAAACCTGCTTCTCTGGGAACCCAGGGAGGATGCCTTAGGTGCATGGGGGAGTTTCCCTGCACCCAGGAAAGGAAGGGGCTTGGGCTCTGTGGTGGGCATGGGCGGAAGGAGGTGCTCCATCTCAGCTATGCCTGCACTCACTCTCCTTCAGGATGCTGTGGTGGGATTTTCAGCCAGCTGGGACTCATTGTTCATCTATGCTCCTGCCTGGGACCTCCCTCCTCACCCTGGAGAGTCACTGCAGTTGACCTGAAAACACCCAGCCCTGTAGGGTGCCACTGCCCTTTCCCACCCACGGCAATTGCGCTCTGCCCTCCTGGTCATGCCAGGGGTGTATTTGAAGCTCAGGGACGAGGTTACAGCCCCTTGTCAATGCACTGGTGAGTGTTTTAAACAGCAAAGCCCCAGCCCTGGCAGCACTGGGCCCTCCTCCACTCAGCTTGGGGTTTGGGTTGATGTGTGAAAACGGGTGGCAGGGGAGAGGCGCACTCAGAAATAATTTCTTCTTTTCTGCCAATGTACTTGGCCTTTATTCTCCTTGGTGAATTCAGTTTGTACTTGTGATGCTCTCTTACAAAGGATGCTGAATAATTTTTAATGAAAGCCTAGACTGTTGCATTCCCCAGTTGGCAGCACTGGGCATTCAAAGGGCATCATCAAACACAGAAGTGAGGTGGAGAAGGGTCTCTGCAAAGCCCAGCTGATCTGCACCCACCTGTTTTCTACCCAGCATCTTGACCTGAGGGCTGCATGTGCCACGGGCCTGCTTAAAAGTAGGTGCTGTGCTTTGTGTTCTGTGAAATGAATGAGGTATGCAGGATTTCTAGCTACATATTTGTTCTCTCAAGTACATTCCTTATGGATGTCACTATATGAACTTATATATAAATAATATATAAATACTGTATATATGCAAATATATATATTTCATACATCTACAGTGAGCTGGAGAGAGGCGAGTGGCTCATATGTATTAGCCCCTGCTCCTGGGAGACGAAAGGCTAATTTCTGTTTTTGAGCCAATAAAGATGTGTCAGAGGGCTGGAGTGAAGGGGAAACATTGGCAGTACCTCTGTGCTTTTCAGCATATTAAGATGTCACCATGCTTGCATTAAAAAAAAGAAAAGCAAGCAAGGCATGAATAATAAATAGAGCAACATGCAGCTGACTTCAAGGGAAAACTAATTTCCCTGGGGCTTGCTCCATGCCATATACATTAAAATCTCACCTGCTTTGACAGCTCTGTGACTTGAAGAGAGATGCTGAGAAATGTGGTGCTCAGAGCAGAGCCTGGCTGAGGTCCTGCTCCCAAACGTGACTGGGATTTCTATTTAATGCTTTTATTACCCCTGCCAGTGATGGCTTGCTCTGCCTGTGGGAAGGAGCTGCTGAGCAAACCTAGCTAAAATTACATTTGACTATTTATTTTTTAAGTATGAGATCCCCAAACTTCTATGTTGGGCTGCCTGAAGGGGGTGCTTTACTGATGTTTCGTGTCCTGCTGTGGGACATTCCATGTGATGGGGCTGCCCTGCTGCAGACCTTGCTGGGACATAGTGGGCACAGGGATGGGGCATGGAGTCAGACGAGGACTGAGCACTCAGAGGGATGCCGAAGATGGGTATCACCCAAGGAGAGGTTTTTCTGCTACCAACCAAAAATAAATGTGGGAAAAAAAGCATCTCCCTGCACTCTCTGCCCCTCCTGGAGCCTCAACCGGCCAGCGGAAGGAGTTACAGCTGCTTCCATACCCTCTGCACCCTCTTGAATTTCCATCACTTGTGCAACCCTATTCCAGCGGAGGTGTCACTTTGTGTGAGCGTGGCATGGATCCATATCCTTGGTTTTTCTCTTTTGCTTTTAATTCTCTGCTTATGCCTGGTGCCTTTCATCTTGGATCGGGTTTCCACGGTAAAACTGAGTGCTGGTCTGATGTGGGTTGTCCCAGGTGGTGGCATATCCTGGCATACTGGGAGAGTGCAATTTCCTTCTCAACTCTGTGGATGGTTTTGGCACCTGGGGTCTTTGGGTGTGACCAAAGGAGGTTCCTGTGTGGTGAGCCCCATCCCAAGGGAAATGTGGGCTTTCCTTGGGTCAGAACCCTTGGGTGGCAGTGCCCTGTTTGCTCAAACAATATTGCAGAGCCTCGTTACTCCTTTCTTCCTTACTGAGTCATTCCCGAGCTCATTCCGGTAACTTTGCCTGTGCCACTGACTAATTTTTCCTTTACTCGTCTTTCCTTCACTCTGGTCTTTCAACTGGAAAAACTAGATGCATCTGGGTTGTGGTTTGGGTTGGTTATTTTGTTTCGAATCCCGAGGTTATCGTGTCGGGTGTAACTGGGGCTGGTACTGCAGGTCTGGTGACAAGGAAAGGGTGGGACTCGAACCCGCGATCTCTCCCTCGCCAAGCCGACGCCTTCCCCCCTCGCCCACGGCTGGGGGCGGGGCGCACCACCCCGGCCCCGCCCTCTCCCGCCCCCGTGCGGGCGCGCCTGACGACAGCTGCAAAGCACTTTTT
>VZRN01004878.1:1007712-1020227 GCA_013397935.1 Dasyornis broadbenti | reverse complement strand
GGGGCGGTCGGTTGCTGTAGCGGCGGTGCCCGCGCCTCCCCCTTCGCGGACCGGCGTGGAGGCCTCGCTGTGACCCAGCGCTGCCCCCGGGGGTTGGGGGCGGCGAGTCCCCTCAGGGGGCGGTGGCAGGGCCGGGCGCGGGCTGCGAGCTTCCGTCCCGCTTCCCTCCCGCGTCCCTCCCGCAGGGGTCCGGCGCAGCGACCCGGTGACCCGCCGTGCCAGCCCGCGGCCTCCGCGCTACCTGAGCCAATGCTAGATCTGGAGGTGGTGCCCGAGCGGTCTCTGGGGAACGAGCAATGGGAGTTCACCTTAGGTAAGTGGTTCCCTTCCCCCGGCCCTGTGCGTGAGCGGGGCGATGCGGGTCCCCTCGGCATCCGGCATCCATAAGGGCTCTCCCAGCGCTCTCGGGGAGTTGGAGAGAGAAAGGGAGCGAGAGCCAAAGCTCACCTTTCTCTGTCGCTAAAAATACTCAAGTACGAGCTTTAAGGATTCTCTTGTAGTTTATAGTTTCATCTTTAGCTTTTACGTGCCAACTTGTGCTTTGTTTATCCGCTTGTGTGCTTTCATCTGCTCGTTTGCTTTCTTTTGTCTTGCCATCTCAGACTAGTACTTTTTAAAAATAACTCCTAAAAGAGGAAGCATGAATGTGCTCATTGTCACCTGAATATGTGTCAGGTGATACTGGCAGCTTCAGCTGTGCACTGATACTTACCATAAATGCTGTGCTTTTCTGTACAAACCCTTCATAAACATGAGTCGAGTTTCACAATTTCTTTGTGTTGCTGCTGGGTTACGACATAGTGGAGAAAGTAAACTTTTGAGATATTTTCTCAGGGTTAGATAACAAGTGTGTTTCCCCCCAGTCATTTGTATTTTTTTATCTGGCTGAGTAGTCCTTCCCTACCAGTTATTGCTTTGTTGCTGTGACGAGAAAGAACTTTCCTCCAGCTGATGCAAATTTGGCTGGTGCTAGGCAGGACACTTAAATGTGCAGTTGAAACTGAGATGGTGTGGATTCTTTGGGTAGCTTGTGTTTTCAAGCAGTAGTCCTTAAAACTCAGAAAATACTGTAGATGTTACAGTTTCTGAGTGGTTGTGTGAGATATCAGTGTTGAACTCTTTATCTCCGTTTTCCATCATTGCTGTAGCTCTGTGTAAAGTTAATGGTCATAGGAGTTTGGCAAATGTAAACAAGGCACTGTGTGTCAGCCCTCTGTGTCTGCCTGAACTTGAGTTACACTTGGGCTGCTGCCTTTGTCACCTGTGACAGCAAGGGGACAGACTGTTCCTTAAAGACAGTGTTACACAGTTGCCCTGAACTAGGGTTGGACCAAAGGAGTGGTGCTGTGCCGTGGAATCATTCATATGAAACCCATCAAACACAAAGGACTGTTTATGTTGCTTTGACTTCAGTCCAATGCGACTTGATGGTTGCAGATAGGGCTAAATGGCTTTTGGAGGCTAATTATAGCACCTCAGGTCCCACCCTTTGAAATCTTGGTGAACTCTGTGTACCCTAAATGTTCCCTGCTTTCTGCTTTGTGTGACCTTCTGCCATCCTACCTGAGGAAAAGCAACCTTCAGCTGCGTACACTGACGGTCTTCATAAATACAGAGTACCAGCTTCTCCACATTCTCCTTATCAAAACAAAAAAAGAGAAGAGAAAAATATTTTTCCTTTTCCCAAGGAAAGCCTGTTTAACACAGTCCCATGGTTAAAATTTTACAGTGTCTCTGTCTATGTACACGCACACACACATGCATAGATGTGAGAGGGAGGAAACTCAGCTGTGTTTCTTGGAGTAAACATAGCCACCACGTGATGTGTCTAATATATAATTAGCATGACCTGCTGGTGCAGAGCAGGAGGTTGACTAGGTATTAGGATACTTAACTTTGTCCTGCACCAGTGCTGTTGTGTGAAGATTGTCCCTGCTGACAAAGCTGGTTCAGCTGTGTTAGTGGCAGCGGGCTTGGTAGTGCTAGAGGAAATGGTACTCTCGCTGCCAGCAGTGTTCTACTCATTATTTGTTTAGCTCTGCTCTTAGCAGAACTAATGGCAGTATTCCTGAACTGCTGCTGACTCTGGCTTCCAGTACTGTGCCCACAATGGAGATGACTGAGGGGAAATGCCAGGAAAATTTTGTACATGACTTTTTGGATTCTGTGTTTGGCTCCAGTGTTGACTCACTATGTGACTAGAGCATAAAAAATTTAACCAAGACTGAGTTTAGATACCTGTGCCGCTGCACCTCTTGGGCTGTGTTCCTGCTGTTTTAAAGGAGAACTATTAAATACTCATTCTGTAGTGCCTATAGCTGTATTATTAGTGTTCGAGATGTATAATTTCTAAGGCATATTTGCATTTCTCTTGCTTTTTCTACTTTCTTTTCCTGCTGAGTTTCACTTTATTTAATGTGTTATGATTCATCTTAGATTTTTCTTGTATTTTTCTGTTAATCTTTATTCACTTCTCTACCCCCATCCCATCAGAACACACAGTCTTAGCATAGGCTGATGCTGCAAGCCATGATGTTCCTGACCAGTGTATGTGAGAGAACTGTCTGGTGCTGCTTGTATCACTCCTGCATTTAGAAAAGGGAAAAGTCTGTGATAGGAGAGCCCAGCACTGGTCTTTGTGAGCATTACTGCCATGGCTCAGTTTGATTGACTGTCTCATGTTCTGGAAACCATGTTTGCTTCCCCATTCCCCCTCAGTGGTGAGCAAGGGAAAAAGAATTCTTTGTTTTCCTCTTTGACTGCAAAGGCTGATGAATGTTGAGGAAGAAGGGGATGTTGTGTGTGAGAAGGCTGGAGAAAAATAACCCATTTTTTTATTCCTCCTTTGACTTTTTGCAAATGGAGGCAAAGGGAGGATACTGGCTGGTTGAACATGTTTTTGGTTCTGTGAACTGTTCTTGGAGAATTTGGGTTGCTCACTGTAGCTCTGCTAAGCAGCTGCATGGCCGAATCTGCTTGTTTCTCAGTTGCTGAAAACTGAACCAAGTCAGTCAATGTCCATTTGCTTGCAGCCTGAGAAAGCTGTGAGTAAGAGAGTCACATGAGCCATCTGTTTGCACACTTACCAGTGTGAGATTGCATCAGTTTACATCGAACTACAGCCCGAACTTGGTGTTTCTGCACTTCTTGAACCGGGTGCTTTTTTATGGAATCCTCACCTGCTGCTGGCACCATCCATGTACGGACCCTGTCAGCTGTGCTGTCTGGGCTTCCGCCTGTGCCACTGGTTTATTTTTTCAATGAGCTCATGGTCTTAGCTCTGCAAGTCTTCTGTGAATACTGACTTAGGATGTGGGTTTTATACCCTTCAATCAACCTAACTTTTTTTTTTATTCATACCTTTTACTAGGCTAAGAAATGTGGAACTTTTACAGCAACATCTTTGATGTTAGCTATTCATGTTTCTGTTCCATTTTGAAAATATTATCTAATACATAATAACTGTCATCTTCAAACTCGGCTGCCTAGACTACAAGGCAACTGCTATTTCCTAGATAATAGGAAACAGTGCTGCTTTATTGTGTGGCTCTGCATTTTAATTTCATTACCGTTATTAAAATAATAATTCTCCTTTGTGACTTTATATCATCTACTGATGTATAATTTCTAGCTGCAAACCAAATTGTCCCCAAGATTATAGGCTAAGGTGAAAACCAGTTTCACAGTCACGTTTGTATATGGTATTTGCAAATTGAATCGCTATGGTTCTAGTCTGTACATCTGTTTTGCCAACACTTGATTTCATAATTTCAGCAAAGCTGCAATGTATGGGCATGAGAGTGAGAATGATTTTTTTTTTTTGGTGTTATGCTAGTATTACTTTAAAGCAGTACTTATGGTGAGCTAGGTGTGTATGTTATAAATAGACATATATGGAAAGAGTTTTCTCACTTTGATACTGTAGATAATGTCTGAAACATGCTTTGAAACATGACGTACTGTCTGAGTTTGAGAGGTGTAGCTAGGAACCAAAAGTTTTGAATGTAATAGAAGTGTAGGTTCCGAGGTAAATTTTCCCTAAGCAAGGCAACTTTCTTAACGTTTAAAAACTAGACATAGAAAGGGACAGGGCAAGGAATGGAAATAAAATGTCAGATAACTAATCTAAACTGACTTGCAGCAGTTAGTAGGAAAATAAAACTTCACAATTATGAGTTCATAACCTCCCTTTATAAATGCCTGCTTTGAATGCACGAACATGATCACATTTCATTTGGAAAGGCTTTTTAACAAAGGTTTTTAATGTGATAAAAGGTGAGATGTGTGGTGCTATTTTTTTCTGCAGAATCAGCTGTTCCATTCCACTTTCAAAAATTTATAGTTGTAAAGATAAGATATACACTGAAGAAAGAAGAAAAGCCCTTGAAATTGTATGAGAGGCTGAATGACTATAAGTGCATTGCTTCAAATTGTTTAGTATGTATATCTTGTCTGTAAACTGAGAAGATAGAGTTTCTTCCTTGACACAAATATAGCCATATCAGCAGCTAATGTGGCCTGTTAGGTCTAAGGAGAGTCATTGCTCTCTGTTAGTATTTGTGTCTGTCTGGTGTGAGAACCCGGTATTTTATCAAGTTTAATAAAAAAGTGTGTGCCATAAAAAGCATTCCAGGAGCCTATTGAGTGTGTATAGGAGTGCTCTAGCCTGCTCTAGTGGAGTTTGATATGGGTTATTTTATCAGTTATTGATTGATGACCCCAAAAAGCAGAAAATTTTGTGCACAGGCTGTAGCAAGCTCTTTGCTTTTTCCTGCCTGAACTTTGCTGTTTAATTTTGTGTCTAGACATACTTTTTTCATATATGCATAACAACTGGTAGATAAACAATGACTTTTCTGTTTCAAAACACCAGGTCTGTGCTGATACCATGAGTCAAGTTGGCTTGTTTGCTGACCACATACTTTTCTGTTGTAACTCAGTGTTTGCTAATGGTGGTTTGGTTACCTCATGTGTAACCTTGCTGTTAAAAATCTGTCAGCTGGTCTCTGCACTGAAGAAATACATCTGTTTTTATTTACAGGAATGCCGTTGGCTCAGGCTGTAGCAATTCTTCAGAAACACTGTCGCATTATCAAAAATGTCCAGGTTCTCTACAGTGAGCAGGTGAGTAGTGCATGGGCTGGCCAGGAAATGCAGCTCATGGGGAACGAAGATATGCACTGTATGAGTTGTGGGGCTACTTGAAATTGAATTGCACCAAATTATTGCCACCACATCAGAGATGTAGCTTTTATAAGTTTCATGTCAAATCTAATAATCCTCAGGACAGCAGTGCAGTGATTTAACAGCTATCAGTTTTGTATATGCAGTGAAGGGGTGGCATTGTTTTACCTTTAAGAAGTGAAGTGTTATGTAATTAGCTGCACAATTTAATTCTGGTCTATTTACTTTATCCTTGTGAAGTGTTGCTGCAACTTAAAGAACTGAATCACTCATTACTTTCTGCTGTTGTGTTTGGTTCAGTGGTGATGAACCCAATGAGAAGCCTTCCACACCTTCTCTCTGCATCTGCAATTTTGTCTGCAGAAAGTGGGTGCAGTGATTTAAACCAGCTATAGATGTTTTAGTCATTCTTCATAACTAAGCATTAAGTTCCTGATAGGTTTGACTTCCATAAAAGAGGAGACTAGAAGTAAAACCCTTCTCCTAGATCAAGTAAAATGTATTATTCTGATGGAAGTGTAAGAGAGGAGGAGATAAAACATCTGGAGAGTCACAATCCTCCTTTGTCCTATGTGCAATGCACATTAATAAGAAGATGATATTCATATGTTGCAAATTACAACTCTTTTCATCAGGAAAAAGGCAGTATCTGTACAATGTTATTTTGTATCAAAATAAGGATTCAGGCCTTGTGCATTTGCGGTGAATACCCAATTGCTAAGAACAGCCTTGACTCTGGTGTTCAGTGCTGGATATATATTTCATGTTATTAAATGAATTATCCTTTTTTTTTATTTCACTTTATGTGGGTTTATGGGTTTTATGATGGCTGAATTTCTAATCTGGCTCCGTGTGATTAATGCATAGGAGCATCCATCTGGCGGTGAACACAGTCTTTGGTTTTTTGTATTCTTTGGAGGTTTTTAGTTTTTCTTACCACAGTGTATTTGAATTATTTCTAGGGTTGTTTAGATAAATGGTAAGATTCCTGTTCCATTCAAACTGTAAAATCACAGAAAGATTAGTGGTTCAGTGCTAGCAAGGAAAAGTGTACCTCGCCTTGGTCTTTTACACCTCTTGGAAAGTTACATTGTTCTTGACTGTGTACACTGAACTTCTTTTATGTCTGCAGAGGACAGGCTTAGTGGTTTGGGATTTTTTTTTTTTCCCAAAATATAATAAATGTAAAGATGTTTTAGTATCTACATAGTCTAACAAAATAGTAGTTCTCAACTTTCTGGTGTAGTCTGGTGTAGTTCTGGTGCTGATTATATTTTTTTCTGTATATTATTGCAATTCAGTGCCTGATTTTTTTCTCACACCTCTCAAAGCGTGCATTTGACTGTCTGGCTATGTCCTCACCCTCGTGCAGAGTGTCATGCATTTCATTAGCAGCTGAGCACAAAGAGCTCAGTTCTGAGAAAATTCAAAGCTTTAAATTAACTTTGCCATGCACAACTTCTATCTAGCTAAACTCTGCCTGAGCAGCCTTCATGCTTTTCCTCTTTGCCTTGTACAAGAATGCCTTTGAGCACAGTGATCAAATGTTATTTAAAGCTATTGCTTCTGAAGCACTGAATTTCTGATCCTGGAACTCCAGCAGTGAGTATTTCCTTTCAAAAATTTATATGGCAATTAAATGCAATTAGATCTGCCCACAGTGCTCTCTTTAACTTGACATAAATGGGATGCCCAAACTGTGCCAAAAAAGCTTGATGAATCCTTTTCTGTGAATAATAGTTTTAACTTTTTTTTGGTCAGTTTAAGTGGGGTACTTAATTGCTTTTGTTTTCCTAAGCTTTTTTCTCTAGTTGGATTTTGGTTGATGGGATTGTTCAGTGTTAACAGTTTTTCTCGCATCTTCAAGTAGATCAGCAATATAACTGCACATCTGCAGTGCTTCCTTCAGGAAGAACTCTGCTGTTGCTTCTTGGCATCATCTTTCATACTTGAGGTTCTATTTTGTGTATTAAAAGTCACATGAACTAAATTTGTGCCCTTGAATCTTTCCATGTATTATAAAATATGCCAGCGTAGAACAGAAGCTGTTTGCTTTACTAATGATCAAGCTTTTCCTCAGATGTTTGGGGTTTTTTTCCACCCACTCAAAAGTACTTGTAATGCTCTCATTAATTTTGGAATAATCTTATGAAAACTTTGTTTAGAAACCAGTGAAATGCAGAACATATCCCATAGCAGAGCAGCTCTGTTAGTGTATTTGAATGCAACATTTCAAGGTTTTTTTGCTCTATCTGTAGCCTTTTAAAACTAGATTTATAAGGGATTAGAAAAAGACTGTCAGAATCAACATTAGGCCTTTTTATCTCAAGCTTATAGTTCTGTTGCAATGCTGCTTTAATTCTGCACAGTGCCATAGACGTTTGCTAGCAAGAGTGAGGTATTGATGCCATTGTGTGAAGCGTTGTGAAAGTTTCATTTAGGAGATAGTTTACACACTAGATCACTGGTGTTCAGGAAGCATGAGCTCAAACTGAACCAGCTTCACAAAAAGCTGCTGCAGTGATCCAGAGGAACAGGAAATCTGCATCACAGGGGATGGAAAGCCCCATGGCTTATTTTGACCTAGCAATGTGAAGTCTAGGATCTGATTACTTGAGTACATGGTTTGTGGAGGGGTGGGAGATGGATGTGAAAATGCTCTGAAAGTATCAAGGCTAGAAGATAGTGCTGATGTGAGGAAATTGAGGATGAAAATTGGACTTCTGTCAGTCAAACCCCAGAGCTCCTCCTAGTAGAGCAAAGTAAGACAGCTTGTGCTTAATTCATAGAAGGGCTGTATGGTGTGGCTGCCCACTTTAGAAGCCCTTATTTGTCCCAGTTGTCCATCCCCATTCTGTCTTTTGCTAGAAAACTGCCTGGTGCAGTTCTGGGGCATGAATCTTACTGCCTGCTTCCATTCAGCCTTTTTTTCTCCTCTGAGGAGACAGCTGTGGGAGATAAAGCACATTTGCTTCAAAATGCTCTAGATGGTTCATGATCAAAAAGCTGAACTGGGGCCAAGTGACTGTGTCTGTGTGGATTGCACTGGTACAACAGAGAGCTGCTTTCCCAGTGGCCCAGCAGACTGAGAGGGTGTAGAGCCTATGCAGACACCAGGAAAGCCAGTGGAATGTCTTCTATTGACTCCAGCAGACTGCAAATTAAGCCTTTAGTTGTTATGATTCACAGTAACTAAGGAAACCTAAATTCACAACATAAAAGTCTGAAGCCTTCCTTTTGAGGCCTGAAAAAGACTGTGACATTTTGATTTTTGAAGTGGAAAGCCATCTTTTTGTCAAACGCATGCCTGGTTCTGATGTGAGACTTGGTATTTTCGTGCACTAAGAATACAACAGAAACTGTCCCTAGATGATGTCTCCGATGCCATACTGGGAATATTAATTTTCACGGTGGGGTTTTGTTGGTTTTTGTTTTGTTTTGTTGTTTTTTTCCTAGTGGGGGTGGGGGTTGTTATATCGTTTTGAGTTTTTTGGTTTTGTTTTTTTCCTTCACTTACAGTAATGGACTAAGGACCCTGTTAGGAGTTCTTGCAGGGCACAGATATTACAGAGGCTCTTCTATTTCTTATAGAAACTGAAGAGTTTGAGAGGTTTGGTCAAATGTATTTTAGTTATGCTTATTCATTGAACAAGTGATTGTTTTCTGAGGCAGTTTTGTTTTTCCAAAAATAACCAATTTATACTTACAGTGATAGATATCTTAACAAAGAAGTCTTGAAGTTAAGAGCCTAACAGCTTTTTTTTTTTAATTTTACAGTCACCTCTTAGCCATGACCTCATCCTTAACCTGACTCAGGATGGAATCAAACTGCTGTTTGATGCTTTCAATCAGAGACTTAAGGTAATAAAACACCCTTCCTACAAACAGACAATGCAAACCAAAACCCTGGGATGCATTGACACTTAACAGAGTATAATTATGTGGCTCGTGTAGACATTTAATTTGTCATACATAGAGTGCTGTCTCATGATTATGAACTGCATTTCTTCAGTTTGGGAATTAAATCCTTGTTTATGGAATTAAGACACCTTACCATTGTTCTGGGGACTGTACAAGTGCCACAGGAGTGTGATGGTACAGTGTGGTCTCACCATCTTGTCTTGAGTTGCACAGAAGCTGCACAAGGCCCTTACTAAAGCTAAGGCTTGGATTTGAAATCGGATCATCATTAATGCAAATCAGATAGTGTTGTTTTCTGCCCAGGTTGTTCCTTTATCTGGGCTGCCATTTTATTCATGAAGTTAAATGTCCTCCTGTTCGTGGTTTTCAATTGGGTTAGCTTTGCAGAGTACTTTGTGGCTGTGAGGGTGTGATTCCCCCCAAAAGGCCACATCCAGGCCTCTTGTGAGCAGCTGCCTCCTTCACTGACTTCAGTTTGTTCTGGATGAGTTTTGATTCTTGCCATTGATGTCTTCAATTTTGCTGTTGTGCTTTAGGGTGACCAGGTGTTGATCTGCATCTCTCTAGGATACTTTGTGTAGTTAAGATACAGAATAAAAGGCAGGCTGGTCACTACCCTCCCATGGCATTTATCTTTGCAAAGTATCTGTAATGGAAGTCGTATTTTTCATCCATACAAAATGGACCACTGTGGGACTGTAGAGGTATGACTACATGAGTACAAAATTTTGAAAAGCTCTTAACAAGCATTTAAAATACCTTCTAATAACTTCTGAGTTATTCAGCGTGGTCCTTTCAGCCAGACCAGCTGTGCTGAACAATTGTCACTGATTCTCACGTAGTGGGTGTAAATTCCTCTGTGACAGAAGTGTTTAGGTGTTGATTTGGCTAATTGGATGAGAGTGAGCTGCTCTGATTGCTGTGCTGTTTAACATCTGAAAGTAGAAGTGTGGAGTTAAATGTGATACTAAAACATTAAATGCTTACTGTTTAGGTAAATCTGGAATATGGTGCTCACATCCATAGTTCCAGGGTTTGGAGCAGTGGCAGGTGGAGCCCTGTGCTCTTTACTCACATCTAAAATAAAACCAGCAGAAAAACGTCACTCTCCAAAGTTCAGCCACTGTTTTATCCCAAAAATTACTGTAGGAGACTAGCATGTGCTATCAGCTGAACTTGAGCACTTTGTGTACTTCATATATATGAAATTGTTGAATAACAACCCAGATTAGTTGTTGGAAGTACTTATTTCTCTAAGAATAGCCTGTAACACCATGGTATACTTGTATTTTCCTAATTTTTTTAATGTTAATTATAAAAATACACATTTTGAAGAAAATTTTCAGTATAACTGAGCACTTTTTTCCTAGATTTCTGTCTGCAATTGCCTTATGGTAGTTTCTGTTCATGAGTCATTCTGTTATAATGGTATTCTTGTTTTTGACAAGTTTTTGAATTTACTTATTCAGACTGTGTATGTGGATTTACAATTTTTAAGAGAATATCTTGAAAATTCTCAGCTATATCAAATCTCTCTAATTGTATGTAATTCTGAAGGAGATTGAACTCAAACTTGGCATAGTCATTTGAAGTACATGGCTTGCTTACTGACTTCTGGGGAATGTTGCAGTCCTGTAGTGTTTTTGAAGTGCTGTAACTAATGTATACCTTGTCTCTTCTCCAGTTTCTGAGGGTCTGGTTTTGTCATTCAATACCCACTGTGCTAAGAACTAAGCAAGAGCTTTTCTTGCCTTTCTCCATAATGTGTTTAAAAACTTGTTTGGGGTTTCTATATTTTCTTTAAAATTCTTCTGGTATGTGTTTCTAGGTTTGTTTCAAAAATAAAAAAATTACAGGAAAAGCAGTCTCTTATGTTGTGGTTCTGTGGTCTAGTGATACTTTTTTTTGTTTGACTGATGAATAGTCAAACTGTGCAAATGCATATAGTGCTACAAAAACTTACACTTGTAAAAGTGTTCAGAAAGCTTTCAAGAATAAATTTGATGGGATCAGTTCAGCAGTGAGCAACAGGACTTGTTAAAAGGTTAGTGTAGGTGTAGAGTAAGTAATGCCTGTTTTTAAGATGGTGTGACTCTGTGTTTTTAGTGTTGCTCAGCAGCAGCAAAACTGGAAAAATCAGGAGGCCTTTCTTCTCTTTGTGTGTTGTTTTTTCAATAAACACTTGCAGTAAATTTGACTGTGAAAGAGATTGAAATACAGGCTACTAAGGTGGAAAGTCTTGACAGTTCCAAGGAAACTAGTGCAAGAATAAAGCCAGCAATATTCCTGAGAAGTTTTGTTGCTTTTTTCAGGGAGGGAGGGGAAAGACATCTTCAGTAGCCAAAGCATTGCAGGAGATGTTGCTGATGTGAATTGGTAGATCCAGGACCAATTTTGAAATCTGAAAGCAATTTTAGCATCAAAGTCTCTGATGTGTGCACCCTCTGAGGTGGAGAAAGAGTTGAGTTTCACAACATTGATCTGTTATTGCTGGTAATAGACACTTGAACATTTTTTTATGAGTCTTAGTAGTAATTATCAAAACAGTGAATGTTAGGAAACATCAGCTTTTATTCTTTTAAAGCAACTGTCTTCTGACTGTATGGTAAACCCATCACTGAACAGTCCTTGGTCTTCTCATTTTATGTTTTCTGCACGTAGAATCGCACTGATGCTTTTGTCAGTGTAGCTGCTAAATTAAAAAGGAAGTTTTTTTTTTTAGTCCTCTGGCCTGTTCTTCAGTATATCTTTTGTGAATTATGAGATCCTTTGACTGCCGTGAATTTTGCTAAGTTGTACTCGTTTAATCCCTCTGCTGTTGGTAAAAAGAAATGTTGACCTGAGTTGATCTCTGAGTCATGGGAAGAGGACTGTTGGCAAACTGGCGCCTGTTGGCTGCTGTCAGGGTGTTTCTCTTGGGGGGAACCCTCTTTGTGCCACTGCAATTCCTTGTGCACTACTCCTGGTTGTTGAGTTCATCCTTTTGTCTTGCACCGTGCAGTTTGTTCAGCGGAACTTCAGGAGGGTGGCCAGTGCCCTACAGTAGTGGCTGCAAAACAAGATCTGGGGTGGAGCTGGTTCTCTCTATTTTCAGAAAAAATTTTGTGGAGGGAAAAGATGTGCAAGATCACTAAAAAAAAAAAAGTAAAAAATGTAAAATCATTCCTAGCTTTTCATAAAAGTAGCCTTTGTTTTTTAACAGTCTTTAACAGTAAAGGAAATCTGGACAAGTCAACTGCACTTGAATTAAAATATTAGATCACCAGGTTTTTCCAAGAAGTATAATTCCAAGTATATTAAGAAGAAAAATGTTTATTCTTTTACATTGGTTCTGCCAAAATGTTAATTTGTTACTTGCTTTGTTCCCTACTTGTTGCTTATATTCTGAAATGCCATTAAATGTTGATTTT
>VZRN01004878.1:885361-1007673 GCA_013397935.1 Dasyornis broadbenti | reverse complement strand
TTTTTTTTTTTTCCCCCCTAAATATAGATATAGAGGTAGTGCTTTAAATTGCAAGTTGTTTTATTTAGGGTTATTTGCTGGGCATCTCCCAAAACCAAGACTTCCTTCTCAGCTGGTGATATTTTTAGGCTTTAAAGCCACACTTGGTAGCAAGCTTCCTGGGAAATTCAGCTTTATTCTCTAGCTGAAGAGTGAGTCCTGGAGGATTATACAAAACAAAAAGCATGTTTTACCTTTTCTTTACAGCAGTTATGAGCTGTACATGTTTTCTTTTTCTACTGACACAGGAACACACATGTAGAGTGGAAGAATTTTCTGTTTGTCCATGGTTACTTGCCAAAAATGATCTGCTTAAAGCCCAGTGTAGCCTCAAAATCCACTGACAGTCATAAAAGTCATATGGCATCACTCTCAGATGAATGTTTGTAGTAATGTATTCAGAAAGGATCCATATCTAGTATTTTCTGCAGAGAGGGAAGCTGCTTGGAAGGGAGGGAAGCTTTCAGTGACATCTAAAACATTTACTAAATATCAGAACTGGGTGTTATGGCTTGCCCTGATTCCTTGTGGAATCCCTGCCCTTCTGATTGTCTCCTGTAATGCTTGACAAGATTGCAAGATGTCTTATGTATTATTGAAATGGGGGTACTACTACTAAGTCTTGCTGTGTTCATCTCTTGCTTTAGAAGAGTTGGAAAGTTACAGCAGTGCAGTCGGTGTTAGGACTTGGTGTCCTGCATGGGCATTTTTCAGGGTAATAGGAGCAACCCAAGGAATGGCTCATTGTTTGACATTCATCAGATGATTCCCTAATTAGCTAATCCTTCCTATTGCTTTCCTTCGAATTTGCTTAAGAGTAAACTTTGTAGAAATAAAGATGCTGATGTGTCAGTGAAAATATTTCTTCCTTCAGGCATTGCTGATGTCTATGGGATATGGGGGCTCTCTCCTGAACCCAGAGCTGTTCAGTCCTTGTTTCAGATGTGCAGTTGCTGAGTCAGTTTTTGAAGTTCAGGCTCTAACACTGTGGTTTATCTTGGCAGAGTTTTATAAGAAGGAGCAAGCAGCACTAGCTAGTCTTGCCTTTTGACAAGGATTTGCCTCTGTAATGACTTGCAAAGGTCTGAAGTATGGCAATGTTTCTGTTTCTTGTGTTTCAGGTGATTGAAGTTTATGACTTGACTAAGGTGAAGTTAAAATATTGGTAAGTGATTTAAGACCTCCCATGATTTCCTCTTGGTTAGAGTGGCTGGTTGTACTCAAATTTTAAAATCCTGAATTAATTTTTTCAATTATTCTCTTTAAAAATAAAAAATAGCTGTCATAAAGGAGTGTACATAATCATCCTTTCTTGAACATAGCACTTAGTTAAATTACCAGTTTACTCTTTTATTCAATCTGGGAGACTTCTTAAAATTTAAATGTGGTATTCCCATTAGTAAATGTTTGTAGCATCTGTTTGGTTTCCTTAAGGTAGATTAATTTTGTTTTCTTTTTCAGTGGTGTCCATTTTAACTCTCAGGCAATTGCTCCAACCATAGAACAAATTGATCAGTCATTTGGAGCAACACATCCAGGAGGTAAGCCAAAAAATTTCTGAGAAGCACACCTAGCTTGACAGACTTCTTTCTAGGAAACTTTTCCACTGTGTCTGCCTAGAGCAATGTGTAGGCAGTTCTGTTGTCATGATCTGGAGCTGTGTTCCAGAATGGTCATATTCTTACATCTGGGAAATAATGTAAAATGTGCTGTCAGTTCAGTTGTGACTCTTTTTAAAGTGAAATGGTGAGGCAGAGAGTCACTGGCACAGAATGGTGTATTCAGATATCGTTAATGATCTGTTTTGGCCTGGCAGTACCAGAAAACTGTGAGCTTTGTTGTTGATGCTATTGTTGTCACACATTCTTATGCATGGTCAGCTTTCAAGCATCCTTTGGGATTGTGTATGCCGTGAGCACAGACATTTGAGCTGATCTCTGTGCAGAGTCAGCCAGGGCTGTTTGCTCAGTCTCCATGCTCTGTGAGTGTGGTTCTACCCTTACTAGGCAGGATCAAATCTAAGCTGTGTGTAACTGCCTTACACTTCCCTGAGCCTCCCTTCTGTTGCTGGGAGCACTGGAAAGGTGTGAAGTCAGTCTGTGTGCAGCATGAGCAGAACCAGGACAAGTTTGTTTAACCTGGCTGAACCTCCTCTGACTCTTACACGGCCACTTGGCGTTTCACCATCTCTGCAGCAGGAAAAAGACTATCTTTAAGCTCCTTGTTTATATATGAAAATGAAGAGTGTATTTCAGGGGGTTGTTAGGCTATGAAAATGAGTCAGTGGTGAAACTTTGAAGAGGATATTTATAATTAAACTGCCTGGAAACTTTCAAGAAATGGAGCCACAAACTGGCACAGCAAGGAAGAACATTAACTCCATATAGTCAAGATACCGTTTTCAGAGCCTCATTTTCTATTTTTAGTTTAAGCCAGTCCATTTGCAGTAGTCAGGCTGATCCCAAACAGGCGAGTGTTCTTTGTGATGGATGGTGATTGCATATCCAGCCTTTGTCTCTGCTCTCTGCAGACAATCTCTTGCACATTACAGAACAGGATTTATTAACTGGGGAGGGTCATGTGGGTAGAGCAGAATCATTGCATAAAAGCCTGCAGTAGTAGATGAATATCAGATTGAGATAAATGAAGCTTGGAGCATTTCTAGCTGTAATACTTCAAGTACCAGAATTAGCCTTTTTAAATTTTGGTCCTGACATTAACAGTTCCTCTTAGACAGAAACTCTGAAACCTATGGTTAGATCTGTTATGGAAATGGTATGTACAAGAGACTGTAGAAGTTAAAAAGTGGTTCTGTTGTCCTGAGTGGCTTACAGTTTTTATTTGTTCTGTGACGATGGTTTATTTGCGAATATTTAGAGGTGGGGCACTTCCAAAATTGTGATACTGTGAACTGTAAAAATACATACGTAGCCATAAGCATTGCCTGTGGTAGTGGTAGCATGTTTTATTACTGCATAAATTGTATGCAAGCACTTAAACACATAGTTTGGCACCACGTGTCCTTGTGCTGAATTTGCAGGTCTTGTGTACCTGTCATATTCAATTAAGAAAACTTGCACGCTTGCTTCATCTGGTGATAGTTTTTCATAACATCTTTTCATCTAATGACATGTAGATATGAAAATGTGTTTATTAAAATGTTGGTCTCTATTACCATTTCACTAGTGCATTTGCTTATTCAAGTTTCCTCACTGGAAAAATACTTCTTCCATTAACAGCCTACTTAGCAGAAGTAAATGCTCTATATTAAGCTGCCTGTCACAAACAGTTTGAACTGTATTATGCAACACAAGTTTTTGATAACTCTTTTTTTCATTTATGTTTTCTGAAACAGAAAATGCGAAGAACCAGAATGGTTTTCAGCATGTTGAAGGAATGGTGATGGTTATTTTCATGCCCCACAAAAATTAAAGCTGGGGTGGGAGAAGAAGCCTTCCTCCTAATGTGACCAAAGTACCAAATACTAGTTTTCATGAATGAAGGGAACATAACCATCCCTTTACTTCTCTGTAATACTCCTTCAAACCTCCAATGCAAGCACTTTAAAAGTATTTTGTTGTTTGCTTCTGTTAACCTCCATTAGAATTTCTCTCAAATTGTTGTCTTTCACTTAAAACCAAGGTGGTTGCAGCAGAACTTTCCTGCAACAGGATACAGTGGTAGTTTCAAAATAAATTTCAAAAGGTTAGCAACAGTTTTGTGTTGAAACCAACCTTTAGTGAGCATTTTTGGTTTTGCCAGATCAGTGGTTTTAAAAGAGAAGAGTCATCAGAAAAATCAACCAGCTTCATTGCTTTTTGGCTAATGTCAGTTTGAAACACTGCAGTACCTTTGTCATGGGGCTTATTGAAATACAACCACTTTGGAGGTCAACAGCTTCATCAAAGCCAAGATTTTTATCCCACATTTCCATGATTCTCTGACCTGACCTCCTGCTGGGAAGTGCTTGCTTTTGCCAGTGGCTCTATTGAAACCACATCCTGTCCTGAGTCCTCAAGGATGTGGCTGTGTGCCGAAGTGCCATTCCGCAAGGATCAGGGCTGTGGGGTTGAACGCAAGTCATAAGGTAGAAGGAAAAGACCTCCTTCCCTCCTACCACAGCAGCCTTGCAAGGATGGAGGGGGTTGCTGTGTTCTATGTCTCTAACTCTTGGACTTCAGCAGTGGCCCAGGCTCCCCTAAGGTGCTAGAAAAGTCCCTCAGGTGCTAGAAAGTCTTGTACTTGGTACCAGTAAGAACTGACTTTTGGTTCTGCCTCTGCTTTTACTGAAGCTGTGTCTGTTTTGCAGCCTTGCTGGTGTTAGTGGCTTTATCCAGTCCAGCTCTACAGAAATATTTCCCAGCTGGTCACACTCTGCTGCCTTCCTGGAAGACAAACGCCTTCCCTTTCCCCCACTCAAGGTGCAGCAACAAAGAAGCATTCTTTTGGCTTCTATCAGCAATTTTGAATGGAATTAACAGGGTACCTGTGTGGTAAAAAAAATTTGAAAAATAATAAGAAAATCCTTACATTCAGTCATGTGGTTGTGACCTATGGTTTTGAGGGAGACATGAGAGAACTTCCCAAGAATAAAAAAAATTCCTTGCCTTTTAAACCTAAGCATCAACAAATATTGCAGGGGATGGGAACTGATGCGATTTGTCTAATCAGATATCACACTTGGCATGACTAGGGGAAAAATAGTGCTCCAGCTGGCTGTGGGCTTTGGAAAAGATGCATCATAATTTATCACATGAGAGAGATTTGTGTAATTTTCCTGCCGATGAAAACACTTCCCTCTCTCCACACGTTTTCCTTTCAGTGACAAGCATGGAAAAGACTCTTAGCCAGCACATTCTGCAGAAGAGGCAAATGATGGCTTTTGAGAGCTTAATGCTTATTGCTCAATTATTATTTTTCTATCCTGGGTGGCCTGGCATTGTCCAGATACATTGTGATGTGTCTTTCAAATGTTCAACTTGAAAGACATTGTGGGAGGGAGGGAATAAAGTATTTCTTTATATGCATTTTCTCTCTATACTATGTCATTTTAAATATAACATTTTAAGAAAAAAGGGAATATTGAACCTTTGGTATTCCTTTGGTAAAGTGGAAGAAAGCAGCTTCTCTTGTTACAGGGTTTCTTTATTGTTTTTAGCCTCTGGTGTTTTTAAGCTGTCAGCTCCTGTGTGTTACTGGAACACTCTGTTCCTCCAGTGGCTACCAGGCACAGGTTGAAGTTTGTAAAATCAATCCCTAAATGGTTCCCAAGCTCTCAGACTTCTGGGATTGTTTTTTAATCTTTCCACAGTCTCAGAAAACAGTATGTCTTGTTAGAGTAAGTACTGGGATGACATTTATTGTTGTTTGTAGTTGATGTTGTGCAATTGATTGCAGTGAATCAGGACATCTCGTGATGTGGTGACAGCTGGAAGTCTGTGCGTGCTCTAATTTATTAGTGCTCTTTGTGGGAGCTGACTGGCTGGCTGCTGTTTCTGGTGATGCTATTTTTAATTATAATTGTAAACGGCCTAGGACCTGTGTGTCTGAAGCATTTCCTCCTTTTGCTGGGTTACCCGGGAACGCATGGAGCTGCTGTATTGGAGCTCCTCTAGAGAGGAGAGATGGAAGTGCAGGTCACAGGGTGAGCTGTCCTTTGAACTCCCGTTTGTGCTGCCCACTGGTGTGAAAGAAGGAATTTCTCACTGTTCTGTGCACATCTCTGTCAAAGACTTTCTGGTTAATACGGTACAATGTTTTACATAACAATGGACAGAATTGTGTTGTACTAATGGTGGCTATTTAAACTACTTTAGAGATATTAAGGTGTAATTGATTGTGTCATATTGTATAATTGTGTTGTTAGGGCTAGGTAAGTGCCTGCAGGCTTGGAGAGGCAACTGTAATGAATCTCTGGTTTCTCTTATTGCTGTTTTTACTGCATCAAATCAAAAGCAAAGCTGTTACTGTCCTGTGTAATTGTGTTCCTCCTGCGTTCTGAGATGCAACAAAATCATTGAGGTGATGAAAGTGCTGTTAGATATGAATTGCAGAATTGTTCGATTATTTTGGTAACTCTGTTTTTACTTTCCTTTTCCTTGTAGTGTATAACTCAGCTGAGCAACTCTTTCACCTCAATTTCAGAGGACTGTCGTTTTCTTTTCAGTTAGACTCCTGGACTGAAACCCCGAAGTATGAGGTCAGCAATCATTCTTAGTTAATGGATGGTCTTTTTGCGTCTATGGTACTCGCAGAGTATCACCTACATTGTCATGCTGTCTTTTGCAAGCAAAAGAAACCAATAATTTGGAAGGAGTTGAACTCGTCAGTTGTGTTCTTATTAATGCTATGTAACCATTTCAAAGTTAAAAATTTACTTCCTGTTGGCAAAAGGCATGTGATTAGGGGTTTTGCTTGCATCATGAACTGGGACTGACAATTCTATTGGTGAAAGGAGTCTTCTAAAAATATGAGTGCTGTCTATGCAAATGCATAAATATTAAGCAATCTACTGGGAGGCTGTTCTTCTATCAGATGTTTTTGAATCTCATCAAAGTGATTATGCAACTAAAGTAGGATAGACTTCATAAAATACATTTTCATCTTAAGTGTCCTTCAGTATGAGTGCTTTTAGCAAGCCAAATGAATGAGTTTTATTTGTAATGCCTGTTTGCATATTCTCCAAATGTTTGGATGAGTTGCTGAATAATTAAATGCATTTGTGCATTCTGTGAAATCTTTGGAAATCCCTGTCTAAAGTGGAAACAAGATCAAGTCCTCTGTGGTTTCCTTCTGTACTAACAAAAATATATATATAACTTGTTTTGTGTGAGGATGGAAATGCTCTCAGCTGTATAATCTGGGTTTATCAGTTAAAAAGTGTGGTATTAAAATAAAGGGGCATATAAAGAGCCAAAACAAAGGGGAAGAAATCAACCAACATGATGACACATGTTCTTTGTCACAACCTAGTGCTTTAGTGGTTGTGGTTGACATGCCACAGGAGGTGACCAGGGGAAGTTATTGTTTAGCAGTAGTAAAGGTCAGTTGGGTTTCAGCTTGGAAGATGAATAGAAACCTAATAGGCCAAGCAAAAACAACGCCCCAGCTAAGAGTAGTTTCTTTTCATGCAAGAGTTCCCAGGGCATTGATGAATTAAATGTCCAAGCTGCTGCGAAGTCAGTTGTTATACCAAAGATTTGAAAAGATCATTAAATATTTCAAGTTGGAAGGGACCTATAGGGATCATCCAGTCCAACTCCCTGCTCATTGGAAGACTCCCTAAAGTAAAAGATAAAATAAAACTGCTAGAACAGTGGAGAAGATAATTTTGCATTCTCTAAGTGTCTCATTCAATTGTTCTAGTGAGGTTAGTAAAATGTTGTTTGCAGAGAGTGTGTAATGCCAGAGTCTCCACAGGAATAGGTAGGATTGTTTAGAAAACAGAGTAGTATGAAATAATCCACAGGGAAGACAAGTATTTGTGCAGATTTTTAGAGAGGAACATTAGGAAAGGCTGCAGAGTGAACTCAAATTTCTATATGTCAAACTCTATCAAGTTCAGGGAAGATCATATAGGAATGCTAAGCTACTTAGCAAAGCAGTGTAATCTCATCTTATTGAAATGGAAGAATTATGAAGAAAACTTTGGAGTTTATTGTATAGCTGAAGACAAGCTGCAGGTGAGGAGAACATGAAAACCTACTCTCACTTCAGTAATCTGAAGTCTGACTACTTTAAAAAGCACAAGGTGTTCATATTTCAGGCAAATACAGGAAGAGAATTGAAATTTGGACATCTCTAGATCTGCTAAGTAGTGGAGGTTCCCTTCTCAATACCTACAGCAGTGAAAGTCATTGTTCTAGGTTAATTTTTTTCCCTTTTTTTTTTTTTGGTGTGTGTGTGTGTTTACCTTGTGATGTCCTGCCAAAGTAGACCAGGTAATAGTTTACATATTGTGCATCTTGTTTTTGTTGACTTCTTGTGACAAAGCTAGGATTTCTTCTGTATGATGACAGCAAAGTATGTTATTGGTCTTGGAGAAGGTCCTGTCACATACTGCACTAGAAGAAGGAATTTCTTTCAATTTTGAAAGAGTCAATCTGACTTCCTTAGCATGCTTTCGATTTGACAAGAATGCACAAAATCTCTGTCAAAACAATATGTGTAAGAATGTGGTGATAAGGAGAGCAGAAAAATCTTTTTAATGAACAAGCTTCTGTTCATCGGATAAAGACATCTTGCAAACCAGCAAAAATGTTAAAAGGCTGAAATTAATACAGTGGCAGACTAAAAAAGGGGAAGTTTTCCTTTAAGCTAGATGATTTCTTAGACCTTAAATACAGTGTATCACTACAAACACTTGGAAATTGCTAGCTGCCAGTGATCAAACCAAGAGAAAACTTGAATTCTCAGTACACACAGTGGCTAATTGTCAGAGTAATGGCATCTTTTGATCAATAAACATAGTTAGTGTTTCACCCCAGCTCAGTAATCCAGGAATGGTGGAATATAAAGAAACACCACCTAGAAGGTTGGGTTTTTCGGTTATTTTGCCCTCTTGGCTTTGGTTGGAGACTTACTTGAATTAGTAGGCATATACTATATCTCTAAAGCAATTTCTGACCTTGAGCTGGAGTGTCTGCTGTGTTGTACATCAAGAATGATTTTTGTGTCTCCACAGCCTAACTTTGCCCATGGTCTGGCCTCTCTACAAATTCCACATGGCGCAACTGTGAAACGTATGTACATCTACAATGGAAACAGTCTGCAGGATACCAAGTATGTACAGCTGCTCATGCTCTTTTTATCATTTATTTAGTATTTTGCCATTGCTAAATACAATTTTTTTTTATAGTTCAGTTTGGGTGTTTTATAAATTTGGCAGTGTGCAGAATGCCTTTAGATACCAACCTCAGTCAAATTTCTGAGGTGTTGTCCTCAGACCTTGTAATCAAATGATGGTTTGATTTATGCTGATATAAAATCAGCTTGGTTCAGATGTAGTAGGCAAGTTAAATTGACCTGAAAATGAATTCATTAAAGTAGGAAATGCAGTGAATTTGGTAAGAGATGTTTAGGCTATTTTTACGCTAGGTTTTGTTTCTATGCTAATGACTTCTCCATAAGCAAATCAAACTTTGTGTAGGCAGTCAGTAAGCTTGTAATATGTTGCTAATATGTGTGTCATGGCAGGGCCCTAGCAAGGGTCTTAAACTCTACTGCTAAACAAAAATAAGAAAATATGCCATATGCCTAATCTACCATACATTCAGTGTATTTGATATCTGGCTAAGCTTACTATTTTAAAGGCCAGGCTGGATGGGGCTTGAGCAACCGGACCTAGTGGGACGTGTCCCCCTGCCCATGGCAGAGGAGCTAGAATTAGGTGATCTTTAAGGTCCCTTCCAATCCAAACCATTCTAGGATTCTGAGATACCTGATCTTAGAAATATCTGAACTGATAAAAGTGGTCGTTTTTGCAGATATAGCTGAGTTTTAATGCCAGGAGAACTGCTCAAAAGGGAGGGAGCTTTGTTTATGCAGACATTGTCTCCTAATTAGAAATAAGTGCTCTTGAGAAAAACTGTTGTCTGTGCCCATCTGTGACATGATGAGCTTTAGTGAAAGCACTGATTGAGGAGTGGGGCTCTGTTGTGTGAGAGAGAGCTCAAAGCCCAGCTTTTAGCTCGTCATTCACCTGGAGGAAGAATTGACATAAGAACAGTGAATTTTAGGGACCATATAAAAGCTAATACGTAGAAAATAGACCTTTCTGTTAAAAACATCTCACTTGGGGCTGTTACTGTTTTCTAAAATAATATTGTTGTTGAATTAAATTGAGAACTTTCCCAGTAAAACAGCACAGTTGTATTTGGTGTACCTGCACAAGCTGATTTCATGTTCTGGACTGTGAAGTACCTTCCCAAGAACAGTAGGAACATCATGGATAAAACTTTCCTGCTGCGTTTGGGTGATATGCATAGGTCAAGGATATAGTTAGCTTTAAAAACTCCACAACTTCCATTTTCCCTGAGAGAAACCTGAGCTGTCATGTCCTCATAGGAGCTATTCAAAGGCTAGGTACAGTTTCTGTAATTCCTTAATTCCTGCAGTCTTTGAAACTTGCTGGTTTTTTTCATTAATAGTAAAGATCTTGCATTTTGAGTGCTGTCTTGTTCCTCTTCCTTTTTCCCCACACTTTCTTATTCTTCTGTTTAATACAACTTTTAATCTTCAGTCTCAGTTACATGCAGCTTTGTCAAAATTAATGTGCTCTGTTCCAGTGAACTGGTAGCAGCTAGTTAATGGAAAATTTGAAGATGAAGCAAATCCTATGCACATTTTGTATGATTGGTTTCAGGGCTCCCTTGATGCCTCTCAGCTGTTTCCTTGGGAACGTGTATGCCGAGAACGTTGATGTTCTGCGAGATGGAACTGGACCCTCAGGTTTACGGCTTCGCCTTCTCACTGCAGGTATCGGAGACACTCAGAACATTGCACTCATTGTTCTTCTTAGGAAAAGAGGGATAAACCTGTGTAAATTAAGCACAGGTTATTTGTGATGATTTAATAGGTGATTTCAAAGTGTTCTGTCTACCTTAATTTGAATTACTGGAAATGAAACCCTGGTAAATCCTTGTGAAGGTGAATCTGCCTGCTGCTGCATTTTCCTAACCTTGGAGAAATCACTGAGAACTGGGGCCCTGTCCTCACATGTTCTAAGTCCTTAGAATCTGTTTCCAGAAATTGAATTTGTCTCCAGGTATATGTGTAGAAGAAAACAGATCACTGTTCTCAGTACAGCACTAAAAAAACCCATGACAAAGAAACCTTGTGTATGTGCACATTTGCTGAGATTCCAGGGAGCTGTATGATATTGATATTTTTGTAATTAAAGTCTGGAAGGCTTTTAAGAATGCTACCAGGTGACTGCATTAATGCTGCAACCTTAAGTTGCACTTCCAATTCAGTTCTGTTTTCATTTGCTGTAGAAGACAGTGCTGAAAGTGAAGAGAGACTGATGAGTCCTTCTCATTGAATGTGCTTTCAGAGATGGGAGGTTGCTTAGAAATTAGGGAAGGATATAACAACTGCAAAGGAGTCTTGTTCAGTCACCGTAACTCGAGACTTGACAATATTTTTAAGAATAAATACCGAGATGTTTTTAACAATTTTTGTTAGGAGGCTCAGCTTTTGACCTGTTCTGATTGCTAGCTCCATATATATTGAAGAAACACTTGGAATACATTCACAATATGTGAAAGCTGAAAAAGAGAAAATTATAGATGAAGAATAAACTATGAATAAAAATGGAGCAGGTATTTTCAAGCTGCTTTGCTTCTCTCATTGCAGAGGAAGATAAGGTAGAGCTGTCTAGCACAGAGAACATACATCCTCATTTACTAGGGAAGGAGGTAGCTATAGCATCATAATTATGTACATGATTTTGAGAAATTCGACACTTTTCAGATAGTGTCACGTTTCGCTAAAAATGTGTATCCATGCAGCTTAAAGGAAATGTTGTCAATGTGTAAAATAATTACTAAAACATCACTGATGTTCAGACAAACTTGCAGAGAGGCAATCTGGGCATGTGATGTTCTTGTCTTGCAAAGTTTTTAGAAACTCTTGTAGAACATACTACACACTTGTTCTGGCACAAGTTTCTCTGCCCATGTATTAATTTGAAGTTACTGTTGCTTAAGAAATCAAGGATGACTGAATTGGATTTTTGATTTGTTTTAGTGGGTAACTAGCTGCATAAATAATGCACAGTGAGGAAAGCTAAGCATGTATTTAGAGCACATCCTGTATTTTGCAGTAACTGCTGCATGTGTGTACTTGCATTCTCGTAAATGTAAGATGCTGCATTCCTGAAAGGAAATGGGCTCACGAACGGCAACGTCTTTCCATTTCCTAACATCTGCTAACGTATGTCAGCAATTCATCTGTAATGGCTATTCAATAAGATCTGGTTTTAACATTGTTTGCACAGGAACATACTTGCTATTGATTTAGTAAGTTATGGGAATCTTGAGTAAAGAATGTGTGTTTTGTGATACAGTTAATATGGATGAGGGATTTTACTTTACGCGCTTGACGTTTTTAGCTGGAGATAAATCTCTAGCTGCTAAAGTAGAATATTCTAGGGATAGAAATAATTCCTGGTATTTACTGCTAATAGCCAGCTGATCAAATTGAAATGGGCTGGGCAACCAAGTCATGTTCATGTGAATGGCAAGGAAATGAAGTATGGCTGAAATTGGAGGTTAAAATGGGGAACCATGCAACAGTCAGCACATGCACTGCTCTGATAAGAAATGTTTACACTGTTGCAAAGTAAATGGTTAAATTTAGTTTGGCACTGTTGTCTAAGGAATGCAGCTGTTTCGTTTGTGATAAATAGAGGAATGCTAACCTTTTGGTGTTGATTTACTGATGTATTCTGTGATCAGGAAGGATGCATGTAGAGTTGTTTTCCATTCCTTAGGCTGTGGCCCAGGTGTTTTAGCCGATGCCAAGATGCGGGTATTTGAGCGCTGTGTGTACTTTGGTGATTCCTGCCAGGATGTGCTCAGCACCTTGGGCTCTCCACACAAAGTCTTCTACAAGTCCGAAGACAAGGTGAGGGAATTCATTCTGGCACAGACTTTGCTCAGTGGTGTCTCAATCTCATCATAGGGCTTGTGAAGTTGAACTGCCACGCAGCACAAATTACAAGTGCTTGACATATCACTTGACAAAATAGATCAGGCTGAACCATTATATAATAGGTTTTAAGAAGCTTTGTTTTTAATCTAAATTGTTGCAAATCTGTTTAAATGTATTTTTAAAAAATCAAATTGCATCATGTTAACTGGTTTAAGAATTGTTACAAATGTATCCAAATGGGCCTTAGCAAGTGTGTTCTGCCTGTTTTTTTTAAATTATAGTTTGTGTAAAATAACGTCAGCATATACTTTGATCTTTTCCTAATGTTTTTATGCACCATCATGTAAGTAAACCTTTTAATTCAGATAACTGAAAAAGCTGATGTGTCATTGTGCCACTGCAAGCAGGTGATGGTCCGGTCATGAAGCACAGTATCTTACATAGTTGAACAAAGGCTTCAAATGAGGTTTTAGCAATTTGTTGGAATGTAGAGATGTTGAGGCATTCATCTTTGGGCATTATTGAATGCATCTGAAAAGTGTGTTTCTTGCAGATGAAAATCCATTCACCCTCGCCCCATAAGCAGGTCCCATCAAAGTGCAATGACTACTTCTTCAATTATTTCACACTTGGAGTGGTGAGTGGAAAGCTTCCCTAAACAATTCATGTAAACTTCTGATTTAGTTACACAGCAATCCTTTCAGGAGGCTAAAGGCCGTGGGAAATGAGAGACTGCAAAACTCTTGCTGCTTTAGGAATCTCTAAATATGAAAAGCTACACTGACTTTCCTTTAACACTTACAAATTTAACCAGTAATATTTTATCTCCACCAGTGGAAGGAGGACTCTTTGCACTTTTGCAGTCTCTTAGGTTTTCTCCTTTTTCTGCCATACCTGATAACCAGTTCTTGTTCCTGAGATCTGTGCCCCTGTCCCACAGAACTGAGTCGGGTGTGCCATAACATCAGTTGTGAAAGTTTGCTGAGCTGTGGGGTGTAGTTAAATCTTTGTGTTCCTCCTTGCAGCTGTTTTGCTTTAGTCTGTGTGACTATAAATAATATGCAGAAAAACAAGACCTCCTTAGAAAACTTGCCAACTTGCCAATTGGCAAATGAAGCTGCAGTTGTGATTGAGTGCTGGAGGAAATGTGTGTTACTTGAATTCACAAATAGACATATTTTCAAATAGCATTCTTCATAGTTTGATTCAGTTCCAGTGAGATAAATATATATCACTCTATACAGGTGCTATTTGAAGTAATCTCAGGTTAGTTTGGGGAAAGCTATTTTCATCTATCCAAATTGCTTCATCTCTGTTTTGTCTTCAACAGGATATTCTCTTTGATGCAAACACTCACAAGGTGAAGAAATTTGTCCTGCATACAAATTATCCTGGTCATTACAACTTTAACATGTGAGTGTACAGAACTCATCTCTTAAATAAGAGTACATTAAAACAACTGAAAATGAAATCTTCTTTTCCCTTTATAGAATTCCAGTATTTTTTCATAAGTCTCTTTGTCCTATCTAGTAACCTGTGGAGGTTTCAGACATCATTAGTGACATTTTTTTAGTAGTATTTTATTTTTACTTTTAAATGGTTTTATATTGGCAAGTATGTCTTAAAGCAGTGAGTGAGGTAAGATAGTTCTTGGTCCAGGTATGATATGCAAACTTTTTATTAGCAGGAATGTCCATTTACTGGTAGCTACCTTGCTTTCTCTTTCCTAACATGTTTTCAATTAGTGAATAAAAATCTCATGCTTCTGAACATGTTTTCAGTACTTTCTAAATGTAAACTCTTTGGAGGAGGAGTATGAGTTATAGTAAGTGGTTGGATGTCTGATTAAAGCAGTTAGTGACAGAGAAATCTACAGTGCTATTTTGAAGATAAGTATTTCTCCATCCACTGTGTGTAACAATCGAGTAATTTGTGCTCAAGGACTTCTTTTGTCCTCTAGAAAATTGTATTTGGACATTTCCAGACTGCTGCCTTTTTTGATGTAGAAAATCTAAGCGAGAACTTAATCTGCCATCATAGATTCTCACTTTCATTTTATTATTGATGTGACTTTTCATTAAAAGGATTATTAAGAGCTGTAAGTCTGTAGCTATGCAGTTTATCTTGGCTTCTCTGTTTTCTAATAGCTTTACGATTTGCACTTTCTAGTTACCATCGCTGTGAATTCAAGATTCCACTCGTCATTAAGAGAGGTGAGCATTTCACTGCTTCAGGGAGCACAGAGTACTCCAAGGGGAGCTAGGATCAGTTTTCATCTTTAATCTTCCTTCATTATCAGAGGATGCTAACAGTGACAGTCATTGAGACAGAAGAAACTTTGGAATTAGGTTTCTATATAAGTGGAAAAGATACTTCAGGACAAGTTAGCAGTTCTCTGATTTTACTCACACTACTTCTTTACTTATTTGGATCACACAGATATTTAGCTGCAATATCACTAAGTTCCTGTAAAGCTGCTACTTTACTAAAATCAATTACATTGTACCTGGAGGCTCGAAGTCTGTAAGACAGTGTTAGTCTGAGCTCATCTGTCCAGTCCACTCATTTAATATAATCTGGTTTATCTGGGAATGAGAATAAACAGACAGAATACGTTGACTCTATGTGCTATAGACAAAATACGTCTGTTGTGTTCACTTGAAAGTATCTACTTGAAAAAGTGTATATATAATCAGTAGTGCTGATTTGGCAAGGTACTAAGATGTTCCCAGCTCTGTGCATGTAACTAATCGCAGCAAAGTAGGGGAACCCTGTTTGAAGATCACAGTGATTGAAGTAGACTTCTTCAGCATAAGAATAAATGTGTACTGGGAAGGTATTTGGATTATCTTGGGAATGCCAGATGCAGGCTAGGTTTTGGCCAGGGATGTTTTCCTCTTTCTGGTTGGTATTCACTGGAAGCACTTTGCTGTGTGAAGTGCAGTCCTCCTGTGGCTGTCATCACAGGAGTTTGAGCATATGGAGGATTAAAAATCTGGAAAAACAATGTTTGTGTATACAGGCTCATATGAAAGTTGATTTATACTTCAGCCAAGAGAATGAGCATGAAAGATCTCACTTGTAAAATGATTTTCCCTCAGGTTATTGTACTTCAAAGCATTAATTTGTGATATTTTTTTTTTTTTACCTCAAGTAGCATTATGAATTTATTCTTAATGTGTCTGGCTTTTTGTCTATTTGGCATTTTTAACTGGCTTTTCTGGCCTCCATCTGATGTCCAGGACATGGAATAAGTTGTGAACAGATGTTGTAACAGCTTTGAAGAGTCCATCTCCTGTCTGCTGGCAGTGCCTGATGCAGTTTTATTAGTACCCTTTTGTAGTTCAAATTCAGATGATAAATTAAGAGCCAGAGTTCAAGTTGCACAGACACTGAACTCTCAGAGCATGCTTAGAGAGGGAAAAATACAGAGGAGCAAATGGTCTCTAACTTGATTGAAAGCTATGTTTGACATGTTTAATGTGTAGGTCCATTTCCACTGCTTTGGGAACGTGCTTTCAGTATTTAGGAATATCTAAGTAAATGTATGTAACATGTATGAAAGTACTTGAGACCATCAGCAAGCAGTTTGTGTTTAAAGCTGTAATTGTAAATGCAATGCTGTCCCTTCCTGCAGCTTTTTTATTGAATAGGTAGGCTGCAATTCCCAAGCTCTCTGCCATCTTTATTTTGGAAGAGCAATATTTTACCTGATTTCAGGTCTGCCAGCTCCTGAGTGTCCAGATGGTAGTTTTAGCCAGCTTTCTTTGCAAGTGCAGTGGAGTGGTTTGGACTTAATGAGTGACACATCATGTTACCTCCATGAGTGGCTGTGCTAGGCCTGTTAACTTAGTGCAAAGAGATGGAGTTTCTTTTACAGTGGTGTTCTTCCATCTAAGATTAAAGCTTAAGCATTTATAATCCTGAAGTTGGGTCTTGCTGTAAATAGGGATGTTTGCTTAATCACCTTAACTGGCATTTAGTCAGTGTTACTGACAATTCTGATTACTAGTGAAGGCTGGTAAATCTGTATATGGACTGATGTAATGCTCCTGTGTCTCCTGCTATCTATCTGAATTAACATCCCAAAATAAAGGGCTGTGGAGGGGACTGTTCAAGCTTAAGCTAAAAAACTTCTCTGTTTTTGTGTCATAGATAGTGCTGATTCACAGACAGAAACATGTACAACATACAGCAAGGTAAGTCTGTGCAGAAGTGAGCGTTTTCCTAATTTTCTTAGACCAGCTAAATGATTCATGTCAACTGGACAATACACTTTAAAGAAATTACAGCAATGGTATCATGTTGTTTTAAAGTGGAATAGTGGAAGGCCAAATGCTAGCATATGTCTTCTGTTTTAAATATTTTGGTGTGTTAAAAGATTGAAGACATTTGTAATAGCACACTTCAAGTAAACTAAATTACTGCATTATGGCATGGCTTGCATTTTAACACAGCTGCAGGTAGGAGTAGTGAAATAAATGATATCAGAAAACAACAGCAGTGGTAGCTGAATGTTAGCTGGAAGACACGTTCCTGAGCAAAATTCTCACCGAGCTGTTGGACTAAACATAGCTCTTGAAGACTTGTACTATTTAACAAGAGAGTCCAGTGCCCTTCCACTTTCCTCTGAAGGGCACTAGTAATGGGATGGTTCTCAGGCAGCAGCCTTTCAAAAATGTCACTGTCAGTGTGACACCTCTTAATGACAGCAGATTCCTTGAAGGCTGCACAGCCTTACCACCTAAATGAACTTCCCAACTGGGCAATTGCTGCTGCATACTTGAGAGCTCTGCTAAGTTGAAAAACTTCTGAAAAACTGTGTTCAGCTGTGTCTCTGCGGTTAACATTCAGCCAGGGTCAGTGCTGCTCTCTTGGCTCCTGGGGTACCAAATGAAGGTTTTCCTTGGTGAATTTTGGGTCCCATACTGGGAAGAAAAATTGGAGTCAGCAGTCTGGAAGATGCCATTCTATGCTTTTTGATTTGAATTACTTACTCCCTTCAGTGCTTTGACTTATTTCAGTTTTGTGCGTGAAACTGCAGCTTCTTAGTCTGGTTAGAGTGAGGAAAACTGTTGGACACTTCCTTGTCAGTAAATAATGCAGCTTTCCTCTTCTTCAGTCTTGTTGCTTAGATCAAGGAATGACTTTTGGGAGAGGTAGCAGTGGTGCTATTTCTCCTCTCTGCAAAGGTGTTTAAGAGGATATTTTGTTAAAGTTTCCCACACCTGCTTTGGTCTGAGGTGTCCTTGAAATGCTACAGGACTTTCCAGCTACATTTTATCCATAAGACTCATAGAAATTTTTATATTAATATTCTAATTCCTAACTATTTTTAGGCAAAAATGACAATATACCTTAAGAGAATTTACTAGCCCTAGCAATGGATAGTTCCTTTACTGAGTATGGCTCCAGCTACAAAATACTTCTGTAAATACAACTTCAAGTTTATTTTGCAAATGAGTTTGTCACAAACAAATGTGCATGACACAACACTCTTCCTAGATCAAAAGAAGAGTTTTCCTGTGCCTTGTTTTAACACAAAGTCACTGATGTATTTACAGTGGGACAGTATTCAGGATCTACTGGGGCATCCTGTAGAAAAGCCAGTGGTACTTCACAGGTAAAAATTTCTCTCTTTATATTGCTTGGCAAGGTTTGGGCTGACAGCAGAGCATGAGGAAGTGTTTATTGCTCGAGTTACTTCTGCTCTGTTTTGCTGGTTAAAGTTTCAGGGTTTTTTGGCCACTAACAAGACCAGATAGCTGCTCTCAGAGGAAATAAACTGACATGCTGAGTGAAAGCATTTCCAAAATTCCTTGAACTGCAAAATCCAGAGATCTCAGAATAGTGAACAGTGCATAAAAAAAGTCTTTCTTTATGAGTAATAAGTAGTGTAGAGTTTTTATGCTTTTTATATGTATTTCAATAACATGACATTATACGGCACAGTATATATGTATATAGTATAACAGGAGTCTGTCTGAAGAAGCTTTGCTTTTTTGCACGTACATGATTCTACAGTTCCTTTAGGCTGACTGAAGATAGAATAGCCCTTAAATTTGCTGTGTTTCTGCAGGAATTGTGGTGGTTGCTGGGTTAAATAGACATTATCTGTTTGCAGAGTTATCATTTTATGATGTGAAACCATGATTTTTATCTCAGGACAAGTGTAAGTGATGGGTACTGTGAAAATACTAGAGCAATTTCAGATAAATGAATGTATTTTTATCAGACTTTCACATGATTTTTACTTTTTCTTTTCCCCCCTTAAGCATTGTGCCCTTTGTTCCCCTTTACTCCTGTGTTATGCCAGTTATGCCAGTGAGATGATTAGAGCAGGAGCCATGTGAATGAAGTAAAGCTAAGGTGAAATAGTGATCATATAGAGCCCTTCTATTCTTTCCATCTGTTGGAGAGATGTGTTGGAGAGAGTAGTTCAACCAGAGAGCGCTATACTGAGCACGTCTCAAATGGCTCAGACATGCAGTTTGAAAAACTGACCAGTTTACAAGAAAGGACAAAAGGTAAATATTCACTAGGGGTTTTTTTGGCTGTAATCTAAAATTCATTGCAGTCAACAGAATTTGTCAATGTACAATCCAAAATTACCAGAAATAACTGGAAGACAAGAGATACATAGATCTTGAAAAATACTGTATAATAAAACTTGGTTTATTCAGCATCTTATAGGATAATCTTCTTAACATGCTAAAGCCAGTGGATTAACAGACAGCATATAGTAAATATAAATAATAAACTATATATAGTAAATATATATGGTAGAGGTTGATACACAAAGGGAAGGCTCTTGCACAAAAATAATGTGTAATAAGTAAGATGGTGCTTCTCTCTTCCTGCGTATCTGTGGCTTTTTTAGGGTTCTTCCTGTTCAAGTTAAGTGCAGGAGAGTTTTCCTGTAGAGGTCACTAGTAGCTTTTTGATTACTTTGTCCCCGAGTGTTATTAATGGCTCTGTGGCATCAAGCAGAGTTTCTTCTGGTTTACTTGGAGTCTAGCAATGGTGTTGCATAATGGAGATTTACTTTCTTTTGATGAAAGCCATGGTAAAGATGCTGTAATTTACCTTATGTTACTAAGTAGTTATTCCTCCCTAAGAAGTTCCTGATCCTTACATACCCATTTTTAAAATTTTTTCCCCTCTTTTCTGTTCAGGTCATCATCTCCGAACAACACTAACCCATTTGGGTCAACCTTTTGCTTTGGACTGCAGCGAATGATCTTTGAGGTTAGGAAAAGACTTTTTGTTTTCATCTGAGCATGGGAAGATGAGGAGTTTGCTATTACTATGAGTGGCTTCTTACTTCCTATTGCAATAAAAGCCAGTGCTTTGAAGTGGCTATAATTTTAGTGCCTGTTGGCAGAAAGAGGCACCTTGGCAACCTCTTCTGAGGTAGTACATTGGCATGTTAAAACTGTAACTTCAAGTTTGTCACCTGGAACTCATGCTAGCAGGAGATACATGCACATGGCTGGTTGGAGCATGCTGGTGTTTTGTCATGGAAATCTAAGAGACCATTTTTAGGAACTAGCCAAGAGCTTGTTGCTGTCAGTTGTTTTTGGGATTTCTCCCTTCAGGCTGATCACTTCTGTATTCACCATTTTAATTCTTCTGAGTTTGTTTAGTGTACTACTTCTTTTAATTTCCCTTTTCCCTGCTGTGCTTTTGCAGGTGATGCAGAATAATCACATAGCTTCTGTTACTCTTTATGGCCCAACACGGCCCAGCAGCCAGTTGAGAACGTCGGACCTTCCCCAGTGAGCATCCCCTGCAAAGTCAGCTAATCTCAATGCTACAGAATTAGTACAGCGTGCCTTGATTTGCTGCCACTTATAATACGGAAAGCACGTTATGATTTTATTTTTTTTTTTCAATAAGCCTTTCCACCCAGGAGCGGTGTGGAGAGGAAATTCTCTCAACCCTTCATCATGGGGCATGGAACTGTTGATGGAGGAAAGCAGCTTAGGTGCCTGTGCCATGGTTTATTCCTCTCCGTTGCCCTCATCCTATGCAGCACAGACGTAAAGAGACTGTCCCTCCTTCTCAGCTTGCAGAGGGGGGAATGGAAGAGGGGCACGTAATGACTGCAAGAATTAGAAGCACAAACTTTCTGAGCCTTGGAGCATCTGGAAGCAGGTATTGATTTTAGTCTGTTTGTGTTACTGTATTGATGTGGTGGTCACATTTTAAGAAAACGTGTGTGTATATATATAGATATAAACACCTCGGTATTTCTGTGGCTTAGGACATTGTACCAAGTGTGACAAGGATGTATATATGTCCATGATTTCAGGCACCACATCTTTGTGTAACTTTAAACCAAGCAAGTAGCATGTGCATAATACTTGGTTGTAACATTTGCACTACATACACTTTAATTACTTGATAAACGTTTATCTTCACTGAGGAGCATCTGTGTACTGGGTGTGAGTGGGGTGTGGTGGTTATTTAATGTACACTGCGCATAAAGCTTATTTATACAGTGGATCAAATTTATCCACCTTCCTGCACTAATATGTACTTGATATGCTGATACAATTTTTTTCTGTCATGGCTGGTTTACTAATTTTTTTCATATGCAATTTCAAAAAATTCTGGAAGGGGTTGTTTCTATGATTGAATTATGTTTTAGTGGAAAGATTTGATACAATTTTTCATACTAGTGAAAAATTTAACGAAGAAATAATGTTGCCTCATTTGCCTCTGTTCCAAAATCCTTTATTCCTACTCTATTTCCTCAGAGAAGGAAAAGCTGTATATAATGGTATCTCAGAAAGAAATTCTGGAGTTCTGCCATCACCAAGATAACCTTTTCTGTAACTTTTGATGTATGATTTTAATTTATGCCAAAGGTTTAGCCAAAGACATCCTCATTGTAGTTTCACCATTTCTGTACATATATGCTAACTGCACACCCCACCCCAGCAGACAGGATAAAGGCTTCTTTCTAGTTGGGAGATGCTGCTTGCGACATTTTATCCCAGGAGGATACTTTAGGTTTCTAGTTCTCTTACCAGTCTTATTTGGGAGAAATAGGTGGTCTGTCTTTGAAATAATGAACCCTTTTTAAAAATGGACAAGAGAAATGTATAATTTTATCCCATTTTTAATATTTTGGTGTCGCAACTTGTGATATATAGATGACAATTTTGTGAGTTTTACTATGTGTGTACAGATTTTTGTAAATACGACATTTTTGTAATTTTAACTCCATGTACAGTGTAATCCTGTATAGTTTATCAATGAATGAGAGATAGGAAATCGAATGTTAACTGAAGTTTTGGATCCTGGACCAGTAGCAGGGATAAATGTGTGTGGGTGTGAGATGTTCTTTGCCATTTAGTCTTCCTGTATTCTGTGATACTCTAAACTGTTTTGCTAAAACAAACAAAAAAGCCCCATGGAGAATCTAATGGATAAGGAAAAAGTTACTGTTTACCTTTATCCCTAGGTGTCACTCCTGTTGAATCCCTGTTCAATCTGTGCTGTCTCCTGTGATCGTTGCTTGCTAAGAAAATTCTATGCCTCAATCTTCCTTTTTGTTTCCTCTCTAATTTTAATTTCATTTTACATAGCCCTTCTGTAAATTAAATGGAATAATAATGAGCATGTACACTGAAAGAAAAATAAAAAGAGACTCTCGGTTACTGTTTTTGTGTTAAATACAGTTGCTGGGTGTTTTTGTAATAAAATCATGGATGTTCCTGCTTTTTTTTTCTTACCAATTAGTTCTTTTTATTTGACTGGTTTTCAGACATTATACTTGAAGGACCTGACTAGTCTAAAGTTACTTTATAGCCAGTTCAGTATGTTCTCCAAAGAAACAATAACATAACTTGGTAAAAAGCATGAAAGCATTTTGTAAGGTTTGCCTTGAAGTGGAGAAGGAAAGAAACTGTAGTCGATAGCACCGTGGGTTCTGCATTGTGTTCAGAAATGTGATTGTTATGCTCCTGTTGGCCCTTGGGGATCATGAAAATCGATCAAGCTTCAAAGAAGGAATATTGCACAGCAGGAGGGAGGAAATGCCTGCAGTGAAAGCAGCAAACGTGAATTCTTGTACTGTGTTTGTGTGTCCTAAGGGACTTCACAGAAAAGCTTTGGAAGTCTCCTTGCCCTGAAGTAGCTCAAAGGTTAATGCAGGACTTAAGGAATGGGACTCGTTTCCATTCGTGTTTGTCCCGCACTGCCTGGGTGAGGCAGGCAGAGCACTTGGCCCTGCTCCTGCAGCATCCCTCGGTGCTGGAGTACAGACTGACCTTGCTTGATGCTTGGCTCACTGTGCTCTTACAGAATTTTATGGTCTCTGCACTGAGATGATGTGCATGCTGGTTCTTGTTACTAAAATGTGACAGCAATCCTGATGCTAACTTCAATTAATTTTAATTCATCCTTTTCTAATTTTCTAATAAAGGCTCCAGATAAGCTGCAAGAGGAGATAAATACTTGATGGGATGATTTGAGTAACAGCTATGCAGATGCCATCAATATCCTGCACTCAAGTGTATTGAGTTGAATTTCTTCAGAAGAGTGAGGTCAGGCCTGCTGCTGTAGCATGAACCCTGAGACTTAGGACAGGAGCAGCAGCTAACCAAAGGTATTTAATATCTGCAGTGACTCCCAGCTTTACTTGTAATGCTCTGGTGAGTCCAAGTGACTAAAATAGTACTGGTAATTAATAGTGCTCTCTTAACAACCCAGGTACTTCTCTAAGTCAGTCCCTTGATACTGAAAAATCCTCTGCACAGACAAAAAAATTAAAGGCAACTTTGCACCTTGGCTGTTGCTGCTGGGCTGAGCTCAAAGCATTTGACTGTTGGGAGAGGCAGATCTGAAGAAGCACCAGGGGAGATAATGTGGAGCTGCTCTTGTAGGTTTCCTCACCCATTTTTTGTGATTGCAGCTTTTCACAACTCTCTTATCTGGAATGTTTTTATTTGTTTGCTCCTATTTGGACTAAACCAAGCCAAGCTGTTTCTGTGCTGATGCATTAGGAAAGCTGGTGTGGAGCATTTAAGGACTTGCTGGCTTGAGAAGGTTAGGAATGGGTGGAGGGGGCTGATGGCCGTTTTGAATCACCAGAAAGAAGAGAGGAAGGAATAGAGGAGCTCTAGGGGTCAAGGCAAGGATGGCAGTGTGGCAGGAAAGAGAGGCTGGGACGAGGCAGTTCATCTGAACCAAGAGCTGTTCTATGCAAAGCGCTGCTTAGCGGGGGAGCAAGGGGCCAGCTCTGCCTCCCCCTCCCAAAGGAATGAGAGATTTGGGCTGCATCAGATCCCTTCTTGCCAGGTACCCTTGTTCCTTGTAATAATTTCGTGTGGTTTGATACAGATCCTGCATGTTGGTAATGTGTGCTGGTCCTTCATTTTGGTTTCATATGATAAGTGTTTGATAAAGTACAACTGCATTTTTAATAAAACACATAGTGCATATGATCCCCTTCTGATGTGTGCCTTTTTCCTTCATAGAGAAGTGAGGAGTTTGTGTGTGTGTCTGCATAACTTGATTATTGCAGTATTGTCCACAGTATTTCATTTGTTTACACTTAATAAAACTGATTGTTGTGCTATTCTTTCTGGAGGTGAAGCTGACATTTCTTCCCATATTCTTCAGGCCTTCAAGCAGTCCCTGGGCTCCTGTGAAGGCTCCAGGCAGTGCTGTATAGATCAATGCTGCTGTGTAATACTAGAACCCTCTGTTCCCCAAAATGCAGTTCTTGTCAAGAAAAAGCAATCTTCTGTTGCCAGGAACTGTTACATTTCTAATTCTAAACAGATTTTTTTCTGAAATAGTAATCATATGGTGTGTGAGAATTGATTCATGTGATCTTGATCATTCGTATTCCAGAGCTCCCATCCAACCTGTTCAAAACAAAATCTTTCAGCACTGCAAGAAGATGGTGATTTATCGTTCCTGGGGGCTGGCTGGAGGTTAGGGGCCAGCTGCTGTTTTCCAGAGGGAAATCAAGGGTGTTGCTGCCCCCTTCACATTGACATTCTACCCGCTGGTACAATCTGTTAGTCACTTAACTACTCTGCTAAGCCAGAACTTGTATTAGGTTTTGTGTTTGATGGCTCAAAATGTACAGTGAGAGTAAATCTACGTGTGTGAGTCAGTGTGGCTCTTACTTTGAAGGAAATGTTATGTCTAAGCCCTCTCTGCTTGCTTGCTCTAGAGTATTTGGGCAAGGACCAAGCTGTCTGATTTGGCACAATTTCACATGGGCTGGCTGTGTTCAGGATTATTTTTGGTGTCATGGTGCAAGAAACATTATTCCATGCTAGTTACAATTGTTATATGTCAAGTGGTTTTTGGGCAAAAACATTTTTTTTTTAACCTTGATTACACAAAGGCAAAGCCCCCTTCTCTCTGCCTGACTCTGTCAGACATAATCTGACTCAGCACATGTAGCCAAATAAATACCTCACCGTGTGCGTTTGAAGAGTTAAAATACCAATTAGTTCTGGTTGGTTCTTTTCATGTGAAGTATGGACCAGGATGTGTCAGAGAGAAGGTAAGGTTGAAGCAAAACAAGGGGAAATGAAAAACTGAGTTTACTGGAGATGTGTTAACTCTTAAGCATTAAAAATAGGCTCAGTGAAGCAGAGGGCTTTGTTACAGGCCAGGATAAAACCAGTTTACAGAGGGAGAACTGCACCCATGAAGGGCTTTGTTTTTGTGGGGAGTGTATGTGTTACTTGGAGGGTTCAGGTGCAACTTAAATACCATATTCTTTGCCTGTGGGAATTTTTGCTGTAACTAATAAAGCCACTGTAAAAATGCTTTATCTGTCAAAGCTTACGTCCAGAGCTTTTGTGGTGTTTGTGGAGATGTTTGTTTTTGCAGCAGGCTAAATAATTTCTACTCATGATCTGGAAAAACCAAGTGCTTGAAACAGCAGGAAAGGTAAGGTGGAGTTTGCAGAGAAGGTTACTCATTGTGGTGTAAGATGCCATTGTAGCAGTAACTTTTGTTCTGGACTAGCTGCAATGGTTTCATGTAATCTTTTCTCTTTCATACTTTAATGAACTCCCCTTTAAATTTTACTCCTTTGGTTGTTTTAAAAGTACTGCATATTGCAATGCTGGAAGCTGGTTTTAAGTGCCTTAATGTTTTACACCTACACTATATACATTTATATATTCTACTGAGTGCATAAGTTTCATTCTAGTATTATTATCCTTCAGTGAGACATTTAAATACCCCGCACAAAAAACACTGCATGATTATGCAATGTTCAGTCTAATCAACTAAATAATGAAACCAGCCTGATTCTCTATATTCTCTTTTCCCCTCTGCTCATCTCTCAGAAAAACTGCAGCCCTGAAATCCTGAGTTCACCCTGTCTCTCGCTGCGTAGCTCTGCTGCATCCACAAGTAGGGAGGCTATGGAAATGATTTCACCCTTTTCTATGGCCGTAGACACCGTTTGTCTTATTATCACACCTTGGTTCCCACCCAGCTCAGGCAGCACCCCCAGGACAAGGTTGTCCCTGCAAACGTGTGTAATTTTTTTTCCCCCGTTTATAGCACACAGATTGTCAACAGATGGGGTGGGAAAGGTTGGGGGAGAGAGAAGATCCATGAGCTGGGTCTGAATGAATTGGAGAGAGCACTGGGCTGGCCAGGAATGGTGGGGAGACTGTTTGCCACTCTTGGAGGGACTCAGTTGTGCTCCTCCTTTGGGCTTTACTTTCCCCTTTACTTTCCCCTCTAATTCCTCAGTATGGTTTTCTTATTGATCATAAGCCTAGAAAGTAACGAAAAGTTGTATTTAAAAGTTTTACTGGTTTTTAAAACTGTCAGTGCAATTAGTAGCATCATTAGGGAAATGTGGTGAGCTGATTTTCTGGGCTGCTGAGACCTGCAAGTCCAGCTGGAAGAGGTAAACTCGGGACATCAGCAGTTGTTCACACTGGGCTTTGGGACAGACTTCTTTTCTCTCTGCTCTGATGGTCTTTCAGCACTCCCCAGGGAATGGTCTCAGTGCTGATATTTAGTGAGGATTCTCTGAGCTGTTTGATGATTTTGTACTGTTTGAGTTTGCAGCTGAGGTTTGCTTCCGAGAACCTGCTGTAGAAAGATGAATAATTAAACTGCAGACAGGAAGCACAAGATTTTAATACTCACTTGCTTCAGAGCCTTCTTTGGCTTTCTTTTTTATGATGTCTGAATCTGCAGTGGCTTGACCGAATGACAGATCTTGGCATTCGCTACCAGTTCATGTGTCCAGAGATGCACTCGGAGGTGCTGAATGTGAAGCTCAAGCCAGCTCTGCTCATTATAGTGACCAAATCTGGCTACTTATGTACTGTAGGAACAAAACCTGACTATGTGTGGATCCTTGGGACTCAATAAAACTTACTGTAGTGTATTAGTTTCAGAAGTTTATGCCTGTACTGAGAAAGACTGCTTGCCTTTTTTGCTACTGGGAGAACCCACTTAGGATGTTTTTATGTTTTCTTGTCCTGGGTTAGTAATGAAAAAAACTGCCAAGCAAGGCTTTATAGCAAACGTGACTGGTGTACTGAAATAGCCAGTTAATAAAAGCTACTCAGTGTCATTCTGAAATGGATGGGTTTGGTTTTCTGAGATGAATCAGAAAGGTTAGCAGAGGGTCCTTCCTGCCAGCTCTAACGCACATCTGGGGGTTCAGGATTTTCTGAAAAGACCCTCATCTTTTAGGAAACAATCTTCAACTTGGGTAAAGTCAAAGCGTTTGCTGCTATAGCAGTAAGTAGAATTTAATAAACTGCAGGGTCTGCAGCACTGCTCTCAGCATTTCCCCAGAGCATTATGCTCACATATGGGGTCTGCGGATCTCCAGCTCAACTGCAGAGGCAAATGGAAACTTAGAGTCAGGTCAAATAGGCCATGCAGCAGAGGCTGGAGAACAAAAACAGATGGATCTTTCATTAATAGAGACTCGGGTGTTCACTGGATAAAAGAAATGAGCTATTCTATAGACTAAGACAATGGAGTAAACAGTTTGCTCTAGTTTTGTGTCTGCCTAGCAGGGTATGTGTTGGCACAGATTGTGTCAACACAGATGTTGAACAACAACTTTGATCTAGGACAAAATGCAGTCATTAATGCTGTGTTGTGGGCAGATTGTAGATCTGAAGACATTATAGAGGGAGGAGCCAATCTCTGCATCTTCAAGTTTTAAAGGAAGACCTTAATAAGGACTGCTGAACCTGACTAAGCTGCCTTGTAGGAAATTGTAAGGTAAACTGTTTATTTTTCTGTCATTGCCATTAAGTCTAGCATAAGGAAATACTTACCAAGTTATCCAAAATAATGAATAATGTATTTTTCATGTGATTGTCCTCATGAAAAATCTCCGTGGTTTTAGTCTTACGACTCATGTGCAGGTGTACTTGACAAATTCACTCTGACAACTAGAGGCACATCTGCATGCTGTCTTTTAATGATGGTATAAATAATTTCCCAAACTGTAAACTACTCACAGGTAATACATTTCTGTACAATCTCATAAATACACAAGTATCACACAAGTTAGCAGACAGGGGCAGGGGTGACTTTCTCCCACTAGTGAGGCTTTAGCTTAGTTCCACACCCTGCAAAGCTTCCTGTGAAGCTCACATGAACATTTTGTATTTCGGGATTGCATCCTGAAAATATCCCAAATGTAGAAATCTTTCCATTTCTATACAGCTGACCTTTCCTTGGAAATACATTATTGTAAGGCTTAAACTCATGATAAAGATTAATAATGTGTAAGGCTGTGTTCACAGTCTGCCCACAGACACTCCCAGCCTGCTGTTCCCTTTGTGCATCGTTAGTACCAGCACTGAGCCCCAACTGCTGCGAGGTGGGAGGGAGGTTACACACGGATATGAAATGCAGCTGTGCTGCAGGTCTGTGCAAGGCAAAGCAACTTTGGACTTTTATGACTGATTGTAGTTTTCTCTGAAGCTGTGTAGATGTGCTATCCCAATGTGCTGATGGACAGGAGTTTTGTTGAGGGGGAGGGAAATTGCAAAAGAATTAACAAATATAGAATCAGAGGTGAATTCAGGCTATTTGCCCCATGAATTTAATAGCTTTTCAACCCTGTTTTAGAGGAATTTACTTCTGCTTTGATGTCTGAGAAAAGTATATTCTTTTAAGGCATTCTTTTAAGGTCTGCTGTTGGGAAAAAAATGCATCAAAGTTTTGACTATACTTCGAAAAACTGAGCAATGTAGTGTTCTTGTCTGATGCTTAAAATACTTACAAAGTTCCCAACTGAACCTTGGAAAGCCCAACAGAAAGACTGCTATGTGGTTTTGATTTCTTGCAATAAATTTAGACGGACTTTTATTCTGAAGTCCTTTTGTCTGAAAACTTTCGCCCTTCATATGACACCTGCAGCAGTATGAAAGTCCTGGCTGCTCTGCAGTTGACTGTGCCAAGCAAGAGCACCAAGGTCTGTAGAAACCAGCCCAGTCCATTGACAAGTCTTTTGGTTTGAAGCAGTTCCCAAATGTGATGCAAGCAGCAGCTTTGTGTGGGGGTTGCCCTTATAAGCAAAGGCCAAAGGATCTCTCCAGATGCAAACCTTCTGAAAATCTGTGTCAGATGGTGAGAGTGATCAAATACTGTTGGATGACTTTTGAGTTTTCCCTGAATGTCAGTCAGCACAGTGCAGAGAGCCCTAGCCCAGGGAAGTGCCAAAACCTGGTCCACTGATCCCGTGCCCTGAATGTGTCAGTGGAGCAGATATTTGAACTGAGAATAATAATGAAAGATCAAGATTCAAAGGGACCAACTCAAAGTTCTTGTCCTTTCTGTAAAGGCCCTTTGTAAGTCAGCTCCTTTCCAGTTATCTACTTACCTGTCCTTTGCTCAAGCAGCCATACCAGCCTCAGCATCCAGTTTGACTTCTTGTAATCCTCCTCATCTGCAATGCGTAGGATGCCATTTCAACAGCTGTTTGTTGTTCTCTTCTTATGAGGCCTGCAGAAAACCAACCAGCAGCAGTGATGTGATCTGAACAGACACTAAGGTGACTTGATTTCCTTTACCCTAGTTACTGTTTGGTCCTTTTTCAATGAGTCCAAGTCCAAGCAAGTTGACAACAATCCCTGTGCTCCCTGGTGTCTGTTCTTACCCTGTGTCTTCATTCATTTCTCGCACTTCTAACAATGCTAAAAATCTCCAAGAACTGCATTTTTCATTTTGCTTTGACACACTAAGCACTATTATGATCCTAATAAATAACAATAAATTGTATATATTGTTACGATTATTTGGACTCATTAGTACAGAAGGACCCACATGATATGTATGTGCAAATGTGGAATTTGGGCAAATTCCTGCAATTGTTTGTTGTCTTCTCTTAACATTGTAAATAAGACGTGCTAGAATACTCAGAGAGTTGGTTTGTTGGGCTGCGCTGGTTGCAGGTTCCCTTTCTTGGCTGGTTTGCTGTGTGTGCTCTCTGCCTGCATTATCTGAGGGGTGATGCTGGTGTTGTTATCTGAGCTTTCTTCTTCCATTGGAAAGGCTTCTTTACCTGCTTCTTCTGAGTACAGGAAAGCCGTGGGCTGTGGAGCAGGTTCCACATTAGCCAGATCTCAGCAACTTTCAGGCTATGGACTACCATGAGATCTTTGTAAAAACAGGGATCAAACGTCTGTAGGTGTGGGGCCGCAGAAGGCTTGACAATGCCAAAGGTCTTGAATCCTTCATGTAAAATGGGCTTGAGGTTGATTCTCTGTAAGCACATGCCCAAAAAGACATCATCGATGGGGAACAGCTCCACCTCTCTGCAAGCCCTAGAGAGCCTCCTCATGGTGCGGCTGGACAGCAAGAACCCTCCTCCTCCTGCATAGGCTGGGTAGATGCTCAGCCCATACATGGTCTCTGGGATGTAGTATTTACTCTTCTGGACACGGATGGGACGGGCATTGTAGATGATGTCCCCAACAAAGAGGTCTTCAGTGGGATTGTGTCTCTTGAGGAAATCAACAATGTTCTCGACATTGACAAAAACATCAGCATCACCTTTAAAAATAAATTTCACGTTGTGGCAGAATTCAGCAGCCCAGCTCAGGAAGTGGATCTCCTTCAGGGTCAGGTTGAAGAAAGTGTCCATGAAGTCCCAGAGTAAAATATCCCGGTATGTCTGACTCTCCTGGTGGATCAGGGTCTCCCACGTTGCCAGCACTGTCCTATTCTTTGGTGTTCCCAGGAGGAACACTCGCTGGATCTGCTCCCCATTCACCAAACCCTCCCTACCCCAAGTTTTCCTGACAATCTCACGTCTGTCAAAGTCTTCAACTACTGATTTGATAGCAATGAGCAGAAAGGGACCTCCTGGTGTTTTTCGACATTTCCTGGGTTGGTTAATGAGGAGATTGAAGTTCCTGTTATCCTTGTTTAGGAGATAGAGCTTGAAGTTGAAGGCAGAATCAGTCAGCGGGGTTGGAGTTGTAGTTTGGACCCTGTTTTTGGCCACTTCTGTTTGTCTCATGACAGGGGTAACTTGGGATCTGGGTGCAGTTGCCTCTGCTGGCATCGGTCTCCCAGGTGTTCTGGGATCTGAGAATATTTTCGCTGCTACTCGAGGCTTGTTCTGTGTTGGCTCCTTTTTACCTGCTGGGATTAAATGCTCCAGTTGGGAGTAGAGCAAAGAACAAAGCGCTACCAGCAAGAAGAGGGTACAGATCACATCCCCTTTGAGGCGAACTCTCATTGTCTCTCCGGTGTTCCTGAGACTGTTAAAAGCTGTGTTTGAGCTGCCTGGCACCACTGTCCATCTGTAAATAAACACAGACTGTCAGCGGTGAGGATTTGGCAGGTCTGAAGCAAGCAGGCAAGACTAACTGAACCATCACTTAAAAATCCCAGCAGCAAGGCACATTTTACTCACACAAGCACTGAGACGACGAGGAACTTGCCAAAAGGCACACGGGGTTGCAAACTTAACGCTGATCCCAGTGCCAGCTCTGTGTCTTGGTTAGTTCAGTCACTAAGCACTCATCCATCATCCTGAAAACCACTCACTCTAAGCACAACTTGAAATCCTGCATCCCTTACCATTGAATGTGTTTTGCCATTTTAGAGATTTCATTGGGAAATGCAAAGTGGAAAATGATGAATGATGCCATTCTCCCATAAATCATTACCTTTTTTTTTTCCTAGCTTGATAACCATTACTTGTTGTTTTTACCCTTTTTTTACTCGAACCAGGGCAGCCCAGAGCTGACTGCTGACGGGCAAACTCTTCATGGTAGCATGTTGCTGGTGTTTCCCTATGCACGGAGCCAGCTTTTGTTAAACTAGCTGTGATTTGTATTCAAAATGAATAAATTGGGTACAGTCTAGAATTCACACAGGACCTTTTTCCTGCCAGTATTCTTTATAAAATATTAAACCATTGTAAGTAACTTCCATTAATAAGATTAGAAGGGGCCATGGGTGTTTTTCATCTGCCAAATCACCCTAACCCCTAAGTGAGAGGTGGGGAAATAAATCCCAATAAGCAGAAGCAAGACAGAGCCTGGTGTTACAAAAATTTTGTTCACGTATGATGCTTGAAGCTGCCTTTTGAAATACAGGATTTTTCCTCACTTACACTTTTCCTGGTGATCTTCTGTCTTATTTGATCAGTTCTTCAACTGCAAACAAAATAAGAATGAAAGAGTATTAAGAAGGCAGCAAGCAGCAGGTAACCACAGTTGAGGGAAAGAGCTGGTGAGGTGTCCGCAGCTGCAGAAAAGGCAGGTCCACTCCTGGAGGTGCAGCCACTCCCTGCAGCAGCAACGGCAGAGTTGGACAGAGCGTACCCCACAGTTGCTCCAGGAGGAGGTGAGTGACCGTCAAAATCCCTACAGTCCTCAGCAAGGAGGAAGTTCAGTCCTACCCAAAAATTTTCCCACAAGTGCACATATTTTATACACCCACTGATAATGTATCATGATCATGTGTGATTTGTGGCTCTATCTTGCCGGTGCTGTACTAAGTAGAAGCTACCTGTGAAGGTATTACAGTTGTCTGTCTTGAATTAGCTGAGATCACATCCAGAGACTTCTTTTTGGATGAAAAAACCTGGAGAGGATCTTTTGACATGGGTATGCAGTAATAGCACAATAGGAAGTGCTTGGTAAGAATTTGGTGCTATCTGTTATCAGCAAATCTCCTTTTACTGTCCTGGATTGTATCACCTGCTAATTGTTCATTAACCATCAATTTTGTATCAGCCATAATGTTTTCAAACTCCAAATTAGATTGATGAGTCTGTATCTATGAAGTAAGGAAACAGTGATACCTGTGGTATCTAAGCAATATGTCAAGACTTACGAAGAAGTAAAATTATTATACCAGTTGGTTCCTTGGCCAGCCCCTTTAAAATGCTTAGATGCACATTACTGGACATCATTATTTAATTATTTTTTCATTACTGGTTAACTTCATCTCCAAGTTACCATTGAAATAGGGAGTATTTTATCATCATATGCTATTGTGTATCTTTTTCCCAAGTACAGCTCCCGAATGTTTACTGACCTCATCTGCTTTGTCTCCATTATTTATGGAACTTTTATTTTGGCAAACGGCATATCCATGCCTTGGTGTAAGGCTCTTTGCATTCCTGGTGGATTTAAAATCACTTCATCCTTGCCCTGATGACAATGGATTTTTCCCTCAGGTCTTGTTTCTTGCCTTTTTCTGGCCTCTAATAGAAGTCACTGAGGTTTTGGGGGTTTCTTCATTTGCTGGCTTTTTTTGTTTACCTTTTACTCCTCTCCTAGGCCAGGCAGATATTTTCACTGGCATAGCTTTGATACTAATAGCAGGATTGATGAATTTTCTCAGATCTCTTGTAAATTGTTGCTCAAATATTTAGAATACTCAGGATCTGTTTTCTGTTTATGTTCTTTCTGCCACGTGGCTTGGCTCATGACTATGTTCAGCCTCATGAAACACTCCCAACATGTATAGGATGTTGGTTTGCATTTTATGTCTGACGTCCCATCTCTTTCTTCACAGTAATAGCAAATTTCTTTTTCCTTTTCTATGCAAAAGTTTGATCTTATTTCAGCTGCCAGGCTCCAGATGGTAATTAAGGAGTTGGATGAAAGTCCTGGCTTTTTCCTGTGTTTAATGTTATCGGCAAGGGTTTGGAATAAAATGCGTGTGTCATGAAACTCGTAATTTCCATGGCTTACAGATTTATCCTGCCAACATCTCAGAATCTGGCAATAAATGCCCTTGGAAAAGCCAAGAAAAACCCTGAATTGTTACAAGCCTGGGCTGATAGCCTGGATTTTCTTCAGTGTTTTCATTTATTGAAAGTAAAGAATCTGAAATAGCGATTTCCATGCTGAAATAAAACAGTTCAGTTCTGAATATAGACCTCTCATTTTCAAAAGAAGTTGCCAACCCTTGAAGTGATTCCTTGATCTAATTATATGGATTTTCCAGTCTTTTTTAGATATTTCCCTCTTTGGAAGGAAAATAACCTCGATTATGACACAGGTGTAAGCTCTATCCATGGATGTCAGTGTGGGAAAAGCTGTTCTGTTCTTGAATACAGAGGGACTGATGATTCTGGCAGACGCTGTGGCATGTCCTAAAGCCAAAAAGATTATTCATCCACCTTGACACCAGGGGAAAAAAAATTACAGGGCTATCAAAGTGAGCAGGAAATATCTGATGCCAAACAAAAGAGATGTGAGCACAGCAGAGCATTTCTCAGCACAGCACATCCCTGAGTGTCCGTGTCTGAGGCGGATGCACCTCTGCTCCCTACGCCTCTGAGGGGAATCTCAATCCAACCTGTGAAACTGAGCTGGGCTTATAAACTGCTGCATCACTCAGTGCCTCGAGGAATGGCTTGGCTGCCAGCACGGCCTCCTGTGTCCTCCAAGCCTGGAAAAACAGGCAGTTTTCCCTCTTGTGTTGGCTGCCAGAGGGATGTTGAGTCCATCTTGATGGGGTCTGAATGGGATAATGAAGTTTGTATCCCCAGGACAGCAAGGTCCTGGGGAAGGGTGGGGTTGTTGCCTTCTGGACTGTGAGCACCAGCAATGTTAAAGGGCGAGCTGGGCAGTAGGAAGAGGCTGACAGGTCCCACATCCATTAGCTGGCAAGATGGGGAGCCTGTAAATAAGGAATGGGTTGGAAGAACCAAGGGGGAACAGCCCAAGAGGCAACAAAAAGCTGGAAGTGGGCAGAGCTGGGCATGGCATCCTGATGAGCATCCAGGAGGGAGGGAATTTGATCTGTGCTGTTGCACACTCCGGCAGAGTGCCCAGTCCTCTGCCTGGTTTTCATTTATTTGAGAGGAGGATTCTGAAAGATGGCCAAGAACAGCTGCAGTAAAAGCAGTCAAATGACAATTAAAAAAAAAAAATTGCTAGCCCTTCATTCCCAGTAGAATGATGTGAAGCCTTGAGCTCATCCTGTAAATCTTCTTTTGCAGCACTCATCACATCTCCATCACTTGGCACTTTTGCTCAGGGCCAAGGCAGGAAAAAGTCTTCTGGATCCTGTCCCCAGATTCAGTCAAGAAGCCTTGGTGATTCTGGCACACTGCTTTGTGCCTTGAGGACTGGTTATTTGATCCAGCCAGCCTCAGGAAAAGTAGCTGGGATAGCCAGGCAAGCTGAAAACCTGATGCTCTGAGCATGGGGGTACAAAATAAGCAATGAGCTCTGCTGCCCACTCATCCAGCCTGGCTCATAGAAGCATCCATCCTGACCAAGCACAGCTGTGGGGTGTCCCTGGAATGACTTGCTGCCCTGCTGGATGGGAAGTGCTTCCAGCTCCCTCCTGACTCCCCTAATGGCTCCTGATGCTGGAGCTGCCACTGGTAGGTTTAGGTTGGGCAGCAGAGGGACATTGTGTGGCCATGCAATATGTGCGGCAGCAGTTTGCTGATAGATGTCTTATCTGTTTCTCTGTCAAATGAGCTACAGAAAGTGTGTGGGATGCAGCACTGACGGGTTTGATGAGTTTTTTTTAATAATCATCTGAGAAGCTTGTATAGTTCTGGGTAGTGGGGGTGCTTCAAGGCAATGCTTCAGTTTTGGGTTATTTGTTTTCATTTCATGTTGGCTGAATGCATTTCACAAGAACAAAGTCATGTTGTAGCAACCAGTGCTGGATACTAAGACCTGCCAGGGCTCTGGTCTGCAAGGGAAGTCTGTGCCCCCTCCTGCCTTGTTTCCAGTTTTTCCATCCAGATTCCCTCAGCAAGAGGAAAGCAAACTCCCAGGACCCTTCTCACCTTGTTCCTCTGCCTCAGGAAGAGTCCTGACACTGTTCACCAAACAATGATGACCTAACCTGTGCCTATCCTGCAGCTTGAGCTGTGTAAAATGCATGTGTGCACATGAGCTCTATCCCAGCAGAGCAGAATGCTGACATCAAGAAGTCTGCACTGCCTGAAGCCATGGAGGCTGCATCCTCCCACTGACTCTCACTTGGTCCCATCCTCCGAGCCCCTGAGGGCTGGGAGAATGTTTGTCTCCTGTGTCTTCACCAGTTTAGTTTAAATGTATTGCTGAACACGCAGACATGGGAAGCACTGTTTTGGGTGAGGAATCACATGTTTTGCTCTCTTCAAGCTGCATTGGGCTGCCATCCTTCTCTTACCCTTCTACAGGAACCTAAAGTGAAGTACAAAGGCCAAGACTTCAAGTTGTCAGCTGAGTTACCTCAGTCTTCTCCTGGCAAAAACCTCATCTTCATTTTGCATCTCAGCTCTTTGGGGTACCCATAGGGAAATGTGTTAGCTTCCAGCACGGAGTTTGTTCTGCCCCACATACAAAAACTTGCATGAAACAACTTGGGTTTAATCATTTAAGCTGGGTTTGAAGTATTTAAAGAGGAAAATTAGATCTGTGTATTGGAGTAGGGGAAGAAGCCGTCTTCCATTTCTGTGTTTGGGTGTCATGTAATGGGTTTTATTCCTGCACGGTTTTGGTTTTCTGGGTTTGTTTGTTTCTTTCTTTCTTTGTTTTTCTACCCCCCACTCTAGGCAAAGTCAGTAACTTCATTGAAGTTATTGCTTTAAGTGGCCTTGGTGCTGGACAACTACTCTCTGCATTTTAGGGTGTTTGTGAAGAGGTCTTGTTTGGAGTTATAGGATTATAAAGAGATGCTGAGTGATTTGATCTTCTTGACTAGAAGACAGAGGTGGCTGAAATACAGAGACACCCGCTGGCATTTTGGTAAGTGTGAAGCCCTAGAAAAATGAAGTAACCAAAACAATCGCTGTGTGGCCGTACCAGATAGAAACTCATCCTATTCAGCTGCTTACAGGTTCTGAAGTCTATAAACAAACTGAGAGCAGGCTGCAGAATTTAATTAGCTGAGTGTCTTGAGAGCTATCCCAGGAGCTGGGATCATGAATCAGAACCAAAGGAGCACAGTGAGAGGGGCAGAGGCTCAGTGCTCAGCTGCACAAGATGGCACAGTTCGGACACTGCTGGCCACTGCCACGGTCACAGCACTGCAGCATCACCACTGCAGTAACTTGCTGTTGCAGCACCTGGAGACAAAAGGTCTGTTGAGTCAAATACTGAGGAAGAAGGTAACAAAAATGCAGGCCCTGCTCCAAAGATAATTTCCAACTTTCCTGTTGGAGCTGCTTTTCAGGCCTTTTTTTTTTTCTCCAGACCAGAGCAAATGAATGGATGAGATCCATGGTGTTACAGGACAGGGTGCCTTATTTATCTGCTTGCCCCAGTCCTTAAATATGTAGTTTGATCAGCTTCCCAGCGGGCTGGTCCCATTTATTGCAGTTTTTCCTGTTGGCACTGCCAGCATTCCCTTTGCAATGCCAGTCACGTTGGATAACTGCTTGCAAATGGCTGCTGCGGTCGCCTCCTTTCACCTTCCACCCCAGACACGAAGCTTTTACAAAGTGTACAAACTGAAACACAGAGTAACTGCAGACCTGCTGTGTGCAGGCTGTTGGGGTGTCTATTTCCATGTGCAGGGGTCCCAGAAAGGAACTTGCCCCTTCTGGTGCAGTACTGTGGCAGCTGTGCATGGGAGCCCTGCTGACCCTGGGCAGGACTGGCTGCCTGCAGGACTGAGTTCTGGGAAAGGCTGGCGCCAGTACCCTGCTCCCCTTGCCCTGCTGGCCCAGTGTAAGTCACTCGGGCACACGTGGCACAGTTTGGGGGCTGCAGCTCATTTAAGCAGTGCGTGATGTTTTCCCTTTCAGGGCAGGACACGCCATGGGGGAAGTGCTCATGCAGGACTGCGCTGTGCCAGGCACCCGTGCTGGGCCCCAGCAAACTGGGAAAACTCCAGCTTCTCCTGAGCACGGCACCACATCTCTGATGAGAGTGCTCAGCTGCCTGCAAGGTAGGGGAAGGTAATGCACAATGGCCTTTTGCAGGCTTAGCAGCCTCCAGAGGTACTTTCCTAAATTCAGATGCAGTCTTGCTCGTTGGTAATCTGATTTTCAGAATGGCAGAGGGCTCAGCAGCTCAATGCACACCCTGAGTGTTCTGGGGAGACAGGCCCCTCCTGCTGAGTACCCAAGGTGAGGTACCTGCCCTCTCCTTTCCAAATAGTCAGTTTTCCAGGCCCCAGGAGAATAAAGCCTTCCAGGCTTGTGTAAGAAACACCCCCCTGAAACGAACACCTTCCTTTCCCAGGCTGCAGTGCTCGCCACCTCTTCAGCTCCCAGACCCACTTCTGATCTGATAAATAATTTGCCTGATGCGGCCCAAACCCAAGCAATTGCAGTGCCTTAGCATGGATGTATTGTTACACCCAGGCTCAGACGGGAGAAGGGAGTATGTGCTGATGTGCCCCCCGAATTTCAAGATTATACCCAGTGCATGAATTTATCAGATTCTGCCCAAAAGCTATTAAAAATGTGATCAGTAACTGCCTGTTTCACAGGGGCTAAATTATTTTCTATCTTTGTGACACTGGAGAGTTTGAAAATTCCAGTGTTTTGCTCAAAGCATACCACAGTGTAACATGGGGAAGATTCATGTCCTTTTACTGACGAAGAATGGCTTATAAATGTAACATGCCACCATTGGAACATGTTTGTGGTTGGGAGGAAACCCTGCCTCAGAGCACTGCAGGCATTGTCTAAAGAAGCCCCAAACTTCTGTAAAAACAACCTAAACATTCAAAGAAAGTTCTTTGTAAAGTAAAGTGTAAAGCAGATGTCTCAGGGCTGGAGCCTGCGTATTCAGAGCCTGTAGCCGCTGACCCTGCTGCGTGTTAACCATCACGGTCCAGGTTGCTGCATTTAACAACATTCAAGAGCAGCAAGGCAAAAAGAAAAGCTGGGAGCAAAGGGAAGCAGGAGGGACAGTCTCCTGTTCACCCTGCTCGCTGCACAGCTCTCCCCAACCCACCCTGATCAAACACACTTAATAGATACTTACATCCCATTTGATAGCGCTGATCCTGCGTCCCCTCGGTAATGTCTCGGCAGCGGGCTGCCAAGTAGGCACATCTGGATGTAGTTAGTGTGAGACATTCCTCAGCCTTGCCGCGAAACCGAGGAAACCCTCGGGGCGCGGAGCAGCGCTGGCTGCGCGGAGCTCGGGGCCGTTCCCCGCTGGCAGCGAGCGGAGCCGCCTCTGCCCGGCCGGAGTTGCGGGGCTGGATACGGGGCTGGGTACTGCCCGGGCCCTCGGCACACAGCGCACTCTCCGCGCCCAGGGAAAGAGAGCAGAACGGGGAAGGAGCTGGCTCCACGTCCGAGCCCGGACACGTGATCGGGATGGGGAGCGGTGATGGCTCCACCGCCCTCGGGACAGGGCGGAGGTGTCGAGAGATTGAATGCACAGCCAGGTTGGGGACTTCCAGCAATTCTGCAAAAGGCTTCTCTCTTCGCTTTGTTTCCCCCTCGGTAACTTTTTTCAATAGGGAATATACTAATTTTTCTGACTTTTCCTTCTACATTTTCACTTTTAATCCCCTTGTAAGTATTTACCTTTGCAAAGAGTCAAATTGAAAAATTGAGGTTGGGTTCAGCTCAGAAGTAAAATTCATTTGGGGGCTGGTTTCTTTTTTTCCTGGTAGGGAAATGATGGGAGGAGGTGTGAGCCGAAGCTGAAGACAGATTCAAGAGTCCCTTCTGAAACACGGAACAATAAACACCCCTTAACCCCACCTTTTTTTTTTTTTTTTTCTTTTTAATTTGAAATACTTCAAAACAATTTTTATTTGGAGCCAAATGTAAATTGCCATCACTACTGATCTGCCAGCTGAGTGCAGCCACAGCACTTCCTATCGGTGTGGCTGTTTTTTTGTCTCTGCAGTGTAAACAATGACTCTTATTCCTCTTACAGAGGCCAAGTGTCTGGAGAGTGCCCAGACCACGACCACTTTAGGAAGCAAAGCTTTTCATTTCCAGTGAACGTGTTGTAAAAGCAGGTTTTGACCTACTCTGTTGTTTCACAAACATCTCTTTCTAAAACATAATGTAAAAATCTTTCTGTAAGCATCTGTGCTTTTTTGGATATATTTTTTATTTCAGCTCAAATGTGCTTTGCTGAACACACTCATCATGAAGAGTGAGTTCCTGATGGGCCACCCTGAGACCCTGTACTCAGGTGCTGCAGGCTGGGAAAGTCCTTTCCTTATGATCAGCAGCTGCCTGAACCATAGCATTCCATCCAGAACAGCCCAGCAGATCAGAAACCTCAGCCATAAACGTTCCTTAGCTTCAGCTTTCCCTGTGCCAGCCCAAGGTACCTCTGTTCTTTTTCTCTGCAGGAGCAGCCCCAGGCTGCTTTTCATCCTTGCTCTGTAAGGAGGCAGATGATGGTCACAGAGACAAAGACCAGGCTGCTGTCTGCCTTTGCTCGGAGGGGCTGGCTGTGGAGGGAGGGAGACTGCTCGCTGAAACCACCAGGAACTCACCGCAGGTATTTCCAATTACGATCCTCACCCAGGTTTTGGGACCTTTTTTGCTTGCTCCCATGGGGTGAGAGTGAAAACAGAGGTGGTGCCTTTGCGGCTGCCATGGCTTGGAGAGTCACACAGGGAGCTTGGAGGTGGAGGAATTTCTCCGTGGGTGCCTCCACTTGGTGGTTGTGTCACTTGTACCTTGTTCCCTGGGCACTGATGCATGGCTGGTTTATTCTTCCTGCTGCCAGGAAAGGTGCCCTTGGTCCATCCTGTGGTGTCACTGTCTTACAAGACTGGGTCAGTGATCTCACTGACCCCCCTCAGTAGGTAAGCCCTGTAGACCCCGTGTTGGTGTGTCCTTCCAGCTGCTGTAGGGCAGGGCCCTGCTCCCCTCACTGTATTCCTGCAGGCATCAAGCCGTGCACCTGGGAATACAGCTTTGTGGTAGATAGAGAAGGGCTGATCTTGTGATTTTCAAATAGTGTTTGATTCAGGGTACAATACAGCTCTGCTCAAGTTCACGGCAAAAGGAATTTCCCTGGATTCAGCAGTCAGGTCAGTCAGTGGCTTCCTGTGCAAAGCTGCTGAAGATTTTATGTCCAAACTCCTTGGCTCCCCACCTACGGGGCAGCCTCTGGAGAGAGCTCACTGGTAGCAAGGTACTTGGGATTAGAGCGTGCTGAGGCCTCAAAAGAGTCCCAGATATCGTGCAAGGGTGGGACAAACCTCCCCTTCTGGCCATGCTGGCTGAAAAAGGCTCATCAAAACAGTGACTGGAAACTGAACAAACACGGAGGCTTGGCTTGGTTCTATAATCAGAGCCACCCTTGCAGGAGGGATACCAGCCTTGGCATGTCAGGAGAAACATGTGACTTTGGGCATCTACCCTCAGGCTGGATGCTCCTCTGGAGCTGGTGATCACCAGTGTGGCCAGAACTTTGGTGACCCCTATTCTTACTACTGCAGTAAGTGTTCAACGAAAGTCTCTGAGGCAGTTTTCATCAAAAGTATATATTTATTTACAAAAAAGAATGGGGAAAAAAATATATACCAAAGTGCTTTTTCTATAAAAGACAATTCCATGGAGGATGAATGTCCTAGACCCAAGTATACCTGGCATTGCAATCCATAGCTGGCTGATCCAGATCTGATGCTGAATATCATGCAAATTTGGAATTAGAAGGTCAGCAAGGGATTTTTCCACTGACAATTAAGGGACTTTAACCACACATCTCTTACAGGTGTCTGTTAGAGATGTATGGCCAGATCCCTTCAGTGGGTTTAAAATTCAATCCAGAAAAGAAAAAATATATAATTTTTGACTCCAGGCATTAAATTTCTTCACTGTCTGGGTCCATCTCTGTACGAAAGACATATGGCCAGACCCCTGTCTGGTGTAAAGCACCAATGTCATGCATTCTCCAATATGTGAGTTAGACTCCAGAAACCCTCTTGATTCCTGTTCTTGTACCTCCTTGGTTTAAGGATACCAGATACTATACCAGAGGTTCATGGCTACACCAGAATTTTCAGTTAAACTAAATCAGAAATTTAAGTGAGTTTGAGGCTCCTCATTCTGTCCATGCTTCATCTGCTGGGGTGTGGTTCCTTTGGGAACAGCAGAGGGGAGACAGTGACCCAGGCAGCAGGACAGCTCCTCAATGCTGAACATGGCTTTGAAATAAATGGCAAAATAAACAGATATTTTCCTTTGAGACAATTTTGTATCAGGGTATTCTGTCAAGTTTGCTTCTATCAGATGCCTCACGTTGAAGTATATCTGGTGAGCATTTTAATTTCACCCTCCTCTTTGTTTTCATCTGTTTGAACACTGTAGCTCAGCTCTGCCAAAACAAATCATTCAAATTCTCCTTTGGATCGATCTTTTATTCTTTTTGGCAGACTGAAAGGAGACTCCTTCAAATCTGAAACATGGTTAAAACTACAAAAACAATCTATACCACAAAGAAGGGCCCTCCTGGATCTCTTCCTGTAAGAACATTTTGGCCTGAATTCTGCTGTTTGGTTTGTATTTTTTCTATTTCAGATTTTATATGCAACTGATCAGCACCTTTATTTGCTTTTCATATTGTGTTTGATTCTGAAACACCACCATCACACCTGAAATTTTTTTTTCACAGCTATATCTCAGTATATTGAGAAGAGCAGTTACTGGGATAAGGCCAAATTCTCCAGCAGCAGGTCTGCCCATGGCTTATCTCCCACCATGACGATGACTGGTCATGGAAAAGCAGATATGAAATAGCCACTGCTATGTCCTAAGCCATGCCATGTGCTCAAGACAATTTCACCATGGAATATCACTGGAAAACCCTTTTCCTTCGAGTCTCTGCAATGAAGGCACCTGTGAATGCTGTTAAAGATTATGATATTCCAGAAAGGTTACCAGGGGCTCCAGCACTTGATGGCACTTCTGAGAGGCACTACTGAGTAAGAGGAAATACACATGCCAGTTGCTGGCACAGGAATAAAATGCACAACGCTTGCATTCAGAAAAAAGCATTCATGGTTAGTCCTCTGTAACAGAGTAATAGCAGCAAAAACATTTTCTGGACTTGAAGTAGATGCTGAATAATAAGACTTTCTCATTTTGAGCATAAACAGCTGCTGCAAAAACTAGTAATTCTCACTACTCAGTGGCTGCCTTATAATTATATGTGCAAGTTGTGCACATGAATAGCTAGTCTGAGAGCTTAGAAATATTCATTAAAAATGAGACAGCAGGCTATGCCTACGACCTTTCTTTAAAAAATCATTTTTGCAAAATCAAGAGCAAACCCTCTTGCCATTAAAGCAACTTTCAAGTTTCTGATTTAATTTTTTCAAAACATGATTTGTCAGGTGGGTTTCTGCCAAACAGAGTTCCCCAGCTGGGATCTGGCAGGAAAGCTAAATGCTTTGAGGTATGGTTCCACAGCAGCCTAAATTAGCTAAGATCAGCACCACTGCGTCAGTCCCAAAAGCAAGACTGTTAGAGAGGTAATTGCTTCATTTTGGGAAGAGCACTGGTACTACTGGAAGGGGAAGGGTAGGATGGGAGGTGGAGCAGGAATGGAGAAGACAAGACTGCAACGGCACTGACATAAAATGGCTTCATAAAGAGGGATGGAGCCCCAGTCTTTGCAGAGACGGTGCCTGGATGAAGTCCTGCTTCCTTTGAAGCTAAAAGCAAGATGGAAGCAGATTCATTCACACCCTGAAAACCTCCCCATCCTTAACCCCTTTCCTGTCCTTTCTTGGCTCTGTACATAACGTGGGGGTTAAAAATATAGAGAAAACAAGTAAAGTTTCTCACACTTACACTGAGGAATGTGATACTCAGCTCATCTGAGGCATGTGGATCCCAACGGGGTCAAAGCTGGCCTAAATCCTGCCCATCCAGGTCTCCAGTGACTGATGCTCACAGCAGGTGTTCCAGCAGGACGTAAGGGAGCAGCTCCAACCCCAGGAGCTTGGATCTGAGCCCTCACCTGAATCCAAGGCTGTGTTCCTTCTTACTGAATTACAGCTTTGACTCCAGGGAAGGATTAAGATGCGAATTGTGGTTTAAAAGGCCCTCAAGCCCTGACTCATAGCTGGTCCTGCCATGACTGCCAGCAGCCTGCTATTTGCAGGTACACACAGACTTCATGTGGGCAGCCAGAGCCACCCTCTGCACCTGGAATCATTCCCATGGCCCACTGGCTATTCCCACAGATGGGAAGGGAAAAAAGGATCGAATTAATGGAAAATGATTAGTAAAAACCTATCAGGAAAGCACTGGGGATGCGTCAAAGGTAATTGAGCTGCTGTTGTCCTTCATGGGACCTATGTCATGACAGACACTTGTTGCTGTGTGCTTTGTTAGGGCAAAGGTGCAGCTGCTCTGTTACAGTCTGCATCAGCCATACCAGGAGACACTCAGCTTCTCCCACTGAAACTGAAGGCAGGAGTCAGCCCTGGGGTTTAGGAGATTTCTCTCTTAAGGCATTTTTACCCTAAAAATCAGTGCAGGTAACTCCAGGCACGGTGGCAGCTGATGCTCAACACAGTGACAGCAGTGCCAGGCAAAGGCTCTGTGCGGATCCTGATGCCTGTGGGACACAGCAGTGTGAGCTGTCCCTCCCAGGGGCTCAGCAGGCCAAGGGTGGGCGGTTCAGGAGTGAAGGCAGGAACAACCAGCTGGGTCAGGTGATTGCTCAGCTCTGTGGGCTCAGGATGGCATTCGATGCTGCAAGGCACCTGAGAGCAGCAGTTCCGATCCATGCTCCACAGGTAACTTGCTGATGAGGAGACTGTTTCCCTTCCAGGACTGGGTTTTGCTTTCCACAGCTGCCTCGGGCTGGCAGGCAAGAGCTAAGCACACTGTAGCCAATATATTGGTGTCTACCACCGACAAGAAAAAGTTGAGGAGCATTGTCTGAATTTGAGTTTGTCCATATTGTTTGTTCAGTGCCTGACTTTTGTTCTACAGCAGCAATCTCATGCCCTGTGGAAGATTATGGCTGTCCCAGGTAGAAGGAAAACCTTCGGGTGGTGAGAGGTGGGAAGGAGCTACAATAGAGCAGGGCACAACGAATGCACTTGCCACAGATGTTCCTTGTTTTTCAAACAAAGAAGGAAAATAATGTAAAATTGACTTTTTCCTTACTTTCCTCTTTGTCTTCACTTGATGTCATGCCTAAGGGCAAAAATATTTTCAATAGAAAAATATATTGCAGCTCTCCAGGTGATGGCCCTGGACACAGCCAGGCATTGAAGTAGTGGCATTGTCTGCTTCCCAGAGAAATTCTATTACAAGCCTTGCTTGCTTTTCTCCTCTCCCTCATTCTCCGCTAGGACTCTCTGTCTGGCTGCTTCCCTGTCACAGTCCTGAAGAAGTTATCCTTCCCTACCCCCAGTCGTGAAGGAAGTCAGGGTGTAAGCCTCTCTCACTACTTCATGGGAAGGTAGTGCTGATTCTGGAAACACAATGAAATAAGGAAAGTCAGAGGTCCATGCTGACTTCTGCAAACACAGTACCTCTCCCCTGAGCATTCCCACCTAGATGGAAACCGGTGGTGATTTTCAGGACTTTACATTCTCAGACACTGGCAGCAGTTTCATACAGTAGCTAAAGCAGAAAAGCCCTTAGCAATGGCACTGTCCTATGGGCTCTAGGAGCAGTCCTCATTGGAATGGAGGCCCAAGAGCTCCTCAGCCAAGCTGATGAGACTGTTTTCTTCCAGGGCTGCAATCAGCCGTGCTATTGTGGCCTTCTTCCCCTCCGACTGGATGAACCTGAGGAGCATCTGATAGGCTTGTTCATAGAGTCCCTCTCGGTCATACTCCAGAGCCAGGTTGTCAATGACGGGGTCACGCAGGGCCCGGCAGGATTTCTGCAGAGAGCGACCCACTTGCTTCCACTTCTTGGACACGGACTTGGCAAACTTCTGGTGGTCCTCTGGTGTGATTGTTCTGTTGTCTGAAAGGGGCAGAGGACAGGTAAGACATAGAAGTTTCATAGCTGATGTGATGCAGCTTGGGCCAGTTCAAGGTTTGGTCAATATTCTGTGGAGCAGGGAGTCTGAGCTCCCAGCTTTACCCAGGCTGCTCCCTTACAGAAATCCTCCCACAACACCAAAGCATCTGGGCTTGCCCCTACCCTGCAAGCTTGGCAAGGCCTATCTTCCATTTTTTCTCCCTCAAAACTATCCTGTGGTTTGCCACAGTTCTTTCTTTTTTCTGATGGACACCCTCTTCATTTGTTTTAGCCTTTCAAAGGCAACTTGGTAAGGTCTTTCTGAGCAAGTGCCCTGTTCCCTACCTAAGCATCCTCAAAATACTGAAATGCTGACAGGAGCTCTTGGTCAGTTGTAGCTACTCACCAAACTGTTGTCCCTGAAAGATGAAGGTGCCTTGTGGGGAAAGGGAGCTGCCTTGAGGAGAATAAGACAGAGATAAGGAGTTCTGAGATGAGCAGTCTTTTACAGCCACGTTGTTGTTGGTGCTCTGGTGAAGCATCAGGCTCTTGAGGCGTTCTTCCAGCTCTGTGATCTCCTCATCTGGCAGGCGGTCAGGCTGGAATGCAAATAGCATCAGTGACTCTGCCAGGGCCACCACCTTGCAAAGCTGTAGATGCTGGTGTCAAGAGAGGAGCAATGAGATATAGCATGAGCTGTCAACCAGACAGATGTGATAGTTTAATGGAGCTCTGGCTGGAGATGTGTGGATTTGAATCTGTAACGTGGTATCAAACAGGCAGTCTCCCCCTTGGGGGTTTCTCACCTGCAGCAGTAGTGCTCACAAATTGCACAAAACTGCTACTAGCCCACGTTCATTTCCAGCAGCCCTCAGCAAGAACTAGGGTGCACTGCAGGCAGCAGTGGCCTCTCCCAACTCCATGAGGGTCAGACCCACAGAACAAGGTGAGCTGATCCAACAGCTCATGGCACCAAAGCAGGCAGCTCCTGTTAACCACCTTCTCTCTCTCTCTCTGTCTCTCTATTCCCTAAAGTTTGTTGTTTGCTGGGTCCTTGCCAAGCCAGTTTTTCTCACAAGCTAAGAGAAAGCTAGTCTGACCTCCAAAAAGCAGGTAATGAGAAAAGGAGTAAAGGCAAAGCACATGGGGAGAATCAAACCTGGCAGTGCTGTGACTCAGTGAGAGCTAAACACTGGTTCAGCTCCTATGCAGCAGGTACCCAGCACTGCTCTCAGCTGCTGATGGCTGTGCCCCAGTGCCATCTTTCTGTCTATTGCACTGTTAGGCAGGGGTCAGACTGAGTCACTTTTGGGGAACTGAGAATAAGCCCATTTCTTTTGTCCAATCAGCTAGTTCAGCAGAGGGTGGGACCAGCAAGCTAAAGTTCACAGCATATGGGATATCACATGTTGTTTGGTCTGGGGATGAAATGTTTGAATTTCATTCCATGTGCTTGCAGAAAAGCAACCTGGCAAAACATGCTCTTGTGCCTAATGATCCTGAGTAGATTGTGAGTGCCTATTTCTCAGGATCATTTAGAGGAACCAGAGCTGAAGTTCCAGATGGGGAAAAAAAAAAAGAAGAGGGGAAGAAGGCAGAGAGTTTAATTATGTCAAGTGCCTTGTAGTGAGATGACAAGATCTCACTGTTCTTGCAAGCGCGATTAGAGTGTCAATGCCAAAGTGTGCAATGAGCCAGATGTCAGGTGAGAGAGAGAGACTTTGCCTTCAGAAGGGCAGCCTCCTCCTGCTGGCAGCAGATGCTCTGTGTCCCCACTCTGATACAACAAGTTGTTGGTGTGATGTGCAGTGTTTGCACTCACTTCCATTGCTCACTTTCTGGTGCAGTTACCTTTGCTAATCTTGGAGGAGGTGGTGTGTGAGGTGGGGGAGGGAGATGCAGAGCAGTGATGGTTCCACACTGCTGTCCTCTCTGCCTGCCTCACAGCTGTATTGAGGCACACTTGTGCCTTCAGCTGCACTGTCTAGAACTCCTTGTCTTAGTGGGGATAATAGCCACGCTAGTTGTTACACACAAAAGCCACAGTGAGTTTGCAGAATCTTTGTAGGCTGCTGTAGGTAACTCTACTACCCTTCCAGAAAAGGGCACAGTACTTTTCTGAGGAAGGGCAGAGCTATTTCTCCACCTAAGAGTTGAGGGCTGAAGGACAGAGAAGTTTGTTAACCCAACATGCTGCATCAGAACAAGATCTGCATCCAGCTTCACAAGCCCTGTGCCACCACTCCTCATCGCTGCCCAGCCTCCCTCCCTCTCCCACTCACCTTTTCTCTGTAGATGCACTCCAGGCAACGGTCCTCATCCTTCAGCATCTTGTCAAGGTGCTCACTTCCAGCCTTCAGCTCCACTTCAAGAGGCACCGTGGTTGTGGCCAAGGAGAGCTGGAGATGACTCTGGAGGGACTTCTGGAGCGCTCCTTCCCGGTAACTCCGCAGGAACTGGCGGCAGTTCTCCTGCTTGCAGAACTTGAGCTGGACTATCAGGTGTGGGTGGCTGCAGTGCACTTTGAGCATGTCCACACCATTCATGCTGCCGGTGCAGTCTGGCAGGGAGAAGTGAGTACAGTCACAAACCAAATATGAGACAGCCCACCCACACCCACTCCCATCCACAACAAGCCTCCACTGGAGTAGCTTTTGAATTCTCTTTGTGGTAAATTCCTCTGAGATGGAAAACCTGTATGTAAAACCAAGAGGGAAGGATTAAGTTTATGCTGCCCTTACACCACTGATCTCCATGAAGTATGGTGTCCAACTGAAGATGTATGGAACTACATCCCAGATAATTCTAACAACACTGTTTATTAGGGGAAGTTTTAAAATGGAGGTTCCATTTCCAGGGCAGAGATGGTTATACTAAACTGGTAGCACAGCAAAGTGTTAGAGATGAAAGCTCAGTTCAGCTCAGAGCTCAAGTCCTTCTGACTGGAGTTTTATGCAGTGATGAAGGTCCTGGAAAGAGACCCAGTATTTCCTCTCCAGCCTGTGCCTAGAGGTAACTTTTGTCTCTCTGAGCCTTTAACACATCTCACAAATGGCAATTGACAGATCCAGCCACAGGGATTAAGCTGCTTGAGATTGGGCCTTGATTTGTTAAACACTTTTGTACAGAGAATTAATTCATGGTAAAATCTAAGCAAGGAGAAGCCAGGCATGTACCCTCCAACATTAGGGTAGAAGGAGCACAAGTGATGTGGAAACAGAAATTGCCAGGAGTTCATTCTTCCTTCTCCTAGCAAAATTTAATCTTTATTAGCTGTGCTCATTGTCCTTGTCTCCACAGGGAGATGCTGATGATGACATTTCAAAGTATGTGTTTTTCTCCTTCTTTGCAGCAGAAGCCCATGGGAGGCTGCTGTACTACTTCCAGACCTCTTGGGCTTTCATTGGACAGGGCTGTACAGGGGCACCAGCTCACACTGGCACTACATCAGGTATTTCCAAACCACATCTCAAGGCAAGGCAGACTTGTGTGCTCCACATTAAGCAGGACAAGTGACCTGGCATTTAGAAGTACAGCATCTAACAGTGGCTTTACATGTTTGCTGAGTCCTGATTGCATCTGGTTTACTTTGGACCACTTGTGTAACTGACACATGGGCTTAGGCATCTAGAAAAGGCATTATAATTCACTGTGGATGACCAAGAATGTCTTTTTATCACTTCCTTCACGGTTTGCTTTTAAGGAGTACTTATTAAACAAAATTTCCATAACAGGGCAAGAGGGCTGAGGAGGGAAAGCTGCACAGACATGGAAACCTTCATGAATAGCAGCTGTAAAGCTGCCTCAAAAGATGGGACTTTGGATGCATTTCTGTGTGAAACCTCAGACAGCTTCAGATTTCATGTCTTTTTCAGGACTGAATAAGCATGGTAGGATTTCAGTTTTGTGAACTTTCCTTTAAATGTCTGAGCAGATTCACAATCCAGTGCCACAAAGCAGCCATAAATCAAGCCTAACTGGACAACTGTGTTAGGCTTCTTGTTTCTCATATTTGGATAGCACTGCAAGTCAAGCAGGCCTGTGTTGGAAAAATTATCTGACATGGCATGATTTCCAGAAGAAACTGCAGAATAGTTAGAAAAACCAAATTAAACAATATAGACTCAGCTGTGTGACAGGTAAAGAGCACCCTGAGAGTCATTCTTGGTAGGTGTGATAAACTCTTCAAATTACTGTTATCCTGCAGTGTGCTTGGTGCAAGGGTGGATAGAGAAATAGGTACTTTTATGGCCATTTGCACCTTGAATCCTTTTTTGATCTAAATCGGGTTATACACACCTCAAGCTAATGTAAGTGTGCCTGTTTATATCAGAAGTGAATTTATACTGGCTATCACTTAATTTAAAAAACAGCTTCTCAAAGCAAAAATCATGTTTTTGTGGTGGTATAAAGACAGCAATTACATCTTTCATAGCAATTGCAATCTTCCCTCTTACATAAATGGGTTTAAACAAACATTCATAAAATTGGATAATTCATAGGATAGTTCAAGTTGGGAGAAAGCCCAGGCAGTGTCTAGCCCAACCTTCCAGGCAAAGCACGGTCATCTCAGAGGTCAGAACAAGTTGCTCAGGGCTTTATCCAGTCCCATTTTGAAAGCCCTCAGGGATGGAGAATACAGTCATTCTGGACAACTGCCTGACTGTCTTCATGGGAAAAATGTTTCTCCTTCTATCTGGTGTCTACTTCTCATTTCAGTTTGTGCCTGCTGCCTCTCATTTCCCATGCACCACCACAGTGTGGCTCCATCTCTCCCTCCCCCCAGGTATCAGCAGGCTGCTGGTAGTCCCCTGAAACCTTCTCTTCCCCAGGCTTAATAGGTCCAATTCCCTCAGCCACTCCTTACAGGACAAGTGCTCCAGCCCCCAACCATCTTGGTGAACCTCTGCTGAGCTTGCTGTGCTTTATTGTCTTTCCTAAACAGAATGACTATGAGCTTTCCTTACCCATGAGTGTGAGATTAGAGAAAGGCAAGGCATTGCACACCAAGATACCAGAGAGGATGGGTACCTGCTAATGCCAGCCTCAGGGCATTGAACACACAAGGCTTCTTCTGGGAGCTCTCATAGAGGGATGGCAGAGCAATGGTCTTGCATGTTGACTGGAGGAAGAGGTAAGCGCTGCCAATCCAAGGAGCGGAGCTGCCTGCCATCTTCAGCACCCTACAAAATCACACAGGTGAGCTGAGAGACCATAGGGGAAATGGCCTGATGCTAGGGGAGTGCTACAGCACAAGCATGGCAGGGTTATGGGGATCTGCCCTTATTTCTTAGAGGAGTTGCTAAAGCAAGTGTAACTTTTACTGTTACTCTGTTAAGCACAGCGGGACATGGTATCCCAAGGAGAGCAGCTCACAATGCTTTGCTTTCATTTTCCACTGGAGTCCATTCATTTTATAGTCCAAAGACACTCTGAAGCAGTTTTAGTCCTAGTGTCTCAGATTGACCAGCCAAGCTGGTAAAGTGTGAAATGCACAGCTGAGGTGCTCCAGGGAGCACCCAGCAGTCCTGGTTCTGGCACATTCCCATGGACTGAAGCCCTATTGCAGCCAGAGGTGCTTTCTTCAAGGTCCTGGTTGTCCTCAGGGCCCAGAGCTCTTGTAGCACGACACTGTACATAGGCAGGACAGGGGATAATGGTTTTAAACTAAAAGAGGGTATATTTAGATTAGATATAAGGGAGACATTTTTTACAGTGAGGGTGGTGAGGCCCTGCACAGGTTACACAGAGGTACAGGTTACACAGGTTTCAGGGTGGATTACCCATCCCTGAAAATATTCAAGGCCAGGTTAGATGGGGCTCTGAGCAACCTGATCTGGTTGATGACGTCCCTGCTCACCACAAAGGAGTTGGACTGGATGGCCTTGGTCCCTTCCAACCCAAACCATTCTGTGATTCTATGACTCGGGGGTGCCCCTCTGCTTTGTTTATGCCCTTTGTTCTTGTATCTCTGCAGCGTTAACCCAGCGGGTCAATAGTCCCGCCCACTGTGCGCTACCCCATCCCAGGCCCCGCTCCGCGGTCAAATGGCTGTGGGGTGCTTTAAAAAAAAGAGACCCGGACAGTAACATTTGTGATCATGGTTATTGCCTTTTCGCTGGCTTCTGGCAGGCGTCAGGCCGCTGCTGCTCAGTTCCCGTCACAGCCTCGCTGGGAGGGGACTGCCCCAAAGGGAAAAGCGCTGGAGCAGCCGGCAGCCCCGTTCCGCCGCGCTGTGCCGCCCGCGGGGCAGCGGCTCCCGCTGCCCGGTGTCCCCTCGGTGCCCGGTGTCCCCTCAGCCCGGCACCGCGGGGGCTGGAGCGTGGCCCCTCCAGTCCGGCCCGGCTCTGCCTTGTCCAGGCGGGATCGCCCGGCCCTGGCCCCGCTCCCCTGGCCCCTTGCCCGTGGCAGCCCCGGACCCGGGCGGCTTTACCTCCTCACCGCCGGCCTCGGCCTCAGCCCCAACACTTCCGCCCCAGCGCGGCGCCGCCCGCCGCTCCCCAGCCGGGCCCGCCCGGGCCCGCCGCGGCTCCGCTCGTACCGCGCTGCGGGCGGGGAAACGGGAAGGCGAAAGTAATCCCAACAGCCCCGTGGAGTGGCCAACGGCATCGCACTTCCCTTTCATCCCTTCTGTTTGTCCAGGGCTGCCCGAGCCGGTGCTGGCCCCGAGGCCCGCGCAGGGTAGGGGCCGCTGCGGGGAAGCTCCGGCCGGGCTTCTCGGGCCATGACTCCTCCAGGTGTCCCCTGGTGCCTCTGCCAGCCGCCCACCCAGCCCCAGGGCTGGGGCCAGTGTATGTCCCTGGACTTTAGGCATGGAGACGAGTGGCTTGAAGCCCCTGCATGGCTTGTGGCTGACAGAGGTGAGGCTGGTGGGCCCCAGGTGGGTCTTGGCAACTTTCCCCCAGGGTGCTGCTAATGAGAGCTTGGAAATGGAGAGAGAATGAAGCAGCGTTTCCTGAGTCCGCGAGAGGTTGGGAATCAAACAAAGCATGATTTGGGTCTCCATCACTCAACCTCAGCTAGCAGCCTCCTGCCCAGGCTGCATCTGCCTTGCATAGGTGCCCTGTGAGCTGAAGGATAACAGCAACTCCGTTATTTGTCCCCAGCTAATGAGAAGCTGACATGGGCTTGGGGCCAGTTTTTGTGCCTACATGCAAGCTGCTGTCACTCTGGCTTAGCAGTGGTTTGTGTGAACTCGCTGCGAGATTGAACTTTCAAAAACAGCAGGAAGCATTTTGAAACACTGAAAACATATATCTGATGCTGTTTTGCAACAACAGTATTTTAACAATATACACCTAATTTGTTTGCCAAAGGGAACACATGATTCAAACAAAACTGTAAAGGGGTTTATCTGGATCTCCTGGATGCCCTGGTTCACAGGGTCAGATCCAGGGGTGCAGGCAGCATCCAGAGACCTGGAGGTGCCAGTGCTTCTGGAAACAAAGCATTTACTTGCTAACAGTTTAGACAAGTGAGTTCATGCATTTAAGGTCTGATGGTGTTAAACGAACCTGAACATGCCAGCATTTCCCTACAAAAACCAAACCTGAAGCAATGCTGGCTGCCAGAGCCAGGTGGGAACCACAGTGTGGGTTGCTGTGGGGAGTATCACCCACTCATGTCCTATAAATGCTTTCTCCTTGAAGCCAATCTGCCTGCTGTATATTATGGGGGTAAGAAAGGAATGGGTAGGTGAGCCCCAAGTTTCTCCTCTGCTAACCCTTGCTGAGTGTGTGCTTTCTGGGAGCATCCCGTGGGGTGAAATTAAAGTGCTTGGTGAGCACTTGGAGCTTCATCTTGTTTCCCACTTGAGAAGTAAAGATGGCAGTGAGGGGAGAGGCTGTGGCTTGCACAAAATTGAGGTGTCAGGGTTCAGTGGCATGTCTGCCTGGGGGGCTGGAACTGGGATAGGACAGGCTGCCTTGAGCTGGCAGCAGTCAGCAGACTAAAAGCACACTCTTACTGTCTAAGAGATTTGGGATCCTTCTTAATGGCTCCAAAGGCTTTAAAGAAATTATAAACGAAAGGAGCTGAACACGAGATCTCATTTTGCCTTAACATTTTGGCAGATGTGTATTAGAGAAAGTATTAAAAGCAACTAAAAGTAGAAAAGCAGTGTCCGAGCTGTCAAGGTGATTGTGAGAGAAAATGGCAAGAGATGCTGAGTTCCCAGGAAGGAAGCAGGACGCAGGATGGTGTCACTTGGCTGCTCTAGCTGGGCTGGGTGGGAAGGGGGTTGTTGCTGATACGATGGCAGATAAGATAGTACAGCTGCTGTGCTGCTGCCACCTCACACTCAAAGTAATGTCACGCTTCAAAGTAGCACATGCTAGGAAAATGTGCAGTTGTGTTCCCTCCCCTCTGTGCTACACTTTTTGCGTTACTACTCCATACTTGCTTCATGGGTTTCAACTCTGATTCTGCTTTGAGGCTACCTTGATGCACAGGTTTTCATTTCAGTGAAAACTCTGCTGCTGAGATAATGCTGTGACTCTGGGACTGGGGCTTCCATTGTGAGAGGGCATGCTGTGAAATGTAGAGTGAGATTGTGAGACTTGGCCCACACTCCAGTGCTGGCCCGGGGAGGGGAATGTTTGCTTTTTAAAATCTCTTGCTTGGTTATGAGAGGGCTGAAAAAACATGTCATGGTGGCAGTTTAGTTTGTGCAGAAACCTAGAAGGGGTGCAACACATTTTGGAAGAAGGTGAATTGAGAAGTTAGCTAATGGTCTGATCCTCTAAATCTTCTCAGGCACTTATTCTTCTGCATTATAGTTCACAGGAAAGGTTGGTCAAAATATACTTCTCCCTTATTATGTCAGACATTATAAATGCAGTTTCTGCCAACTGGAGTCACAGTCATGAAAGGTTTTTTCCCAAACCGCAATATCTCATCACAGGCAAGGACTACTGGCATTAAGCTCCTGGTTTCCTCTCTAGGCCTTCTGTTGCACTATCAGTAAAAAATAGATATGTGAGGCTGTTTTCTGTGCAGAGCTTCTGCTTGCAAAGAGGTTTTTTCCCCCCACAGTTTGAGAAATCTGTCTCAGCTTTTTGAATACCAGTGCAGCAGGACCAGAAAATTCCCTTGCATTTTTATTACTCAGAGTAGCAAAACCTCACTGTAGGAAAAAAGGCCTTTTTTTTTCCCCAAAAAGCTTTAATCTGACGTTTTTGACTCTTGAAAAGTATCACTCAGCTTCTTACGATTGATTGAAGAATCTGTGAAACAACTGGTCAAGAGATTTTACTAATTTTTTGTGTTAAAATTCAGAATATGGTGAAATTTCAAGTTTGAATTTTTTTAACCTCCTCTGTAGTCCAGTTTGATTTGTTAATTAAATCCTAATGTGTGTCTGTTCCCCTATTTTTTTTTTTTTTTTTTTGTTGTTGTTATTTTGTTTTTCTCAATAGGGACTCTTGAGAATTAATTGCAGTTTTGGAAGTTTTCCCATGTTTAAACATGACTGAATTGGCAAATGTCTGCTCCAGTTCTAGAACTGTGGCATAACATCCCAGAAGGAATCCTTGTCCAAATATTCCCTTATCCTTTTCTTTGAGACACAGAGTCTTCCAGGTGTGCAGACAAGGGGCTGCAGCTGTTTCTTCAAGCTCTGTTTGACACTTCACAGAAGTCAGGTAAGAGGAATGGGGTCCTCTGTCCAAGCATCTTTGCAGGAATCACCAGGTAGTTTTTTCAGGTGCATGTCAAACATTTACTGCACTTTGCTATGGCACTATTGACCTTGTGACTTCTATGTGTGATGATGTTATCTTGCATGACTAGCACCTGTTATATAAAATTTGTGTTACTTGCTGGGTTTTTTCAGTTGCTGATGGTGATTTGGGTTTTACGGGAAATACCACACTCTTAGGTACATTGTTCTACTTTGCCTTTTGAAAATGGCAAGGAAAAGGTTACTGCATTGTTATCCTTATCACAACACTTACTTATCTTAACGGTCTCGTCTCACCTCCTGACTCTTTCAGTGTTTGGCCTTAAAGGACTGTGTAGGCATCAGGTGAGAATACTGTTTCATTTTGTAGCAGGAATGTCAAGCTTAGCCTTTGCAAGTTTTTGCTTAGAACCTGAGGAAAATTTAATGTTGATTTTACATTTTATTATGTTATTTGAAGTGCAGTTTCTGAGTTGAAATGACCCTGGCATTAGGCTGCTCTGCCAGCATGTATTTAGAGCTATCTAAAGCATTTGTATTAATGGTAAAAGCATATTGTCTAATAGATTCTATGTGTAGCTGTTTTTAGCATCCTCTTTTCTCATGCAACAGCTAAATAATTTCTTTTGACAATTAACAGAGGATCTGTAGCTAGACCTGCTTACAATTCTGACTTTTCAAAGCCTTGCCAAAGATATGGAACCCTGAGGTCTGACCAGCTCTTGTTCATCTGTGCCAGCCAAAGCTTAGGACAATAAAATTCCGAAGTAACAATTCAGGTACCTTCACAAACCTGGGATTGCTGTGCCTGGGTGTCCCACAGCCTCTGGGCAGGTGAGTTTGCTCTGGTGACTTGCTCACCTCCCAGCATAAGGTGGGCAGCACGTGTTCCCTTTGCATGACGCTGCGCATTTATTCACAGCTCTGCGAGATCGGCTGCAGTGCATTTTCATTCTGTGTATTGTTCTCTGGGGCTGGTGATTCCATCGCATTGTGCTGAGTTTTTAAGAGTGCAAGCAGCACTGCTGATGTGACTCCCTGGACGCCTACTTTCCACTGGCCTGGGATAAAATTGGGTGGTTCATTCTCTGTGGGACGCAGGCGCGTGCAGGGAAGCAGGCGCGCCCAGAGCAATGGAGTTAGTGTAGCTGGGACTCTGCAAAACTATGCAGGATTCACCCAGCTCTCTGGTGATGGATGGATACTCCAGCAATGTCCCAGCCTTCTTAACAAAGCTCTGGACGCTGGTGGAAGATCCTGAAACGAACCATCTCATCTGCTGGAGTTCTGTAAGTACAGGGGATATCGGGTGTCACTAATGCCTGCAACACCAGGGCAAACGCAGCTGTGAGGCCCAAGTACTGCATGGCACAGCAGCTGCCCTTTGCTTTGCAGGTGCTGCCCAGTTACTGGCAGAGTGCATATACCAGGAGTCCAGTTTGGGTTTTTTGCATATACTTGGTATTATTTACCTGAAGTATTGTGGCTTTTCTGTTTCAAAGGGCCAGCTGTTTTGTGGGTGTTTTAATTATCGTATTTACACATTTCACTTGAAACTTCTTAAAAAGTGTCTAATTCTAAGAATTCCAGATGCCTTGAGAGAGATGTTTTTCCCCTTGCTTGAATCTGTGTCTCCCTAAAATTTTCTAGGAAATGTGCAAAGCCCTTAAAAAGTTTCACTGCTGTTTGTATTATCTCTCGTGTGTTTCTTAGCAGCCTCTCACAAATATCTAGAGAGAAGGCAGGAGATAAACAGCACTCAGAATTCAGACTCAAACCCATAGTTTAAACAGATCTCAGACTGTCTCCCTAAATCTTCTTGGAAGAGCTTTACTTGATTTTTCAACGAGTCTGTGTGATGATCATGGTGATGTGCATGTATATTGTCTGTACAGCTTCACAGGGATAGATTGCTTTGCTTTGAGTTCTTATTTGTCACAGAAACATAAATATACTAAGTGCAATCACAGAAATAAAATTATTTAGTTGTCCCCTTTGTACAGCACTTTGATACCACACTGTGGTTTTGACCTACAACTTGCTGCAAATAACATCGTTTGTTTTCAGCAGGGAATTATCAGATAAGCTGTGTGCATAAACTTGTTCTCCAAAATCAAGAGTCTACAATACAAGCAGATTTAAAGGGGGGTGGTAAAAAAAGTCTAAAGCAGCCTTTCTTATATTTGTGTCCAGTAGAATTTTCGTTCAAAACCTGAGATAGTATTTGAGCTGCATTGTTATCCATGGCCATGGTTGCTTTGATGCTGGTATTACATGGCCATACCTCCGAGAAGAACCAAGTTTTGGTGTCATGTGTTTTAAATGAGGATTTTCAAACTAGGAATGATTTTCTAACCTGTATAGATAGTCCCCTCTCTGTTACACTTAAAACATTGTTATTTTTGACTGACCACCACCATACTCTGCTTTCCTGTGACCTACCATAGGCTGCAACTACATCTTTGGAGGTTTTGGTAAGGCTTTTAGGTGTTTCTAGTTTTCCCACTGTTGCAGGTTCCCATGTTTCCCATATTCTTCAGCTTCTATACATCGGTGATGTTGGAGCTGAGAGATGGTGTGCATACCTAAGATTTCTGGGTGTATCAGTACTTCTAGAAAATAGGACTTATAAGGACCTATGAACAGTTTCTTAGCATGAAGGAGAGGTGGAGAAGAAATGCAGTAATGGTTTATATATACACTAAAGCCTGTTTTAAAGCGAAAAGTCTGCTCTCTGTGTCCATGTAGATTGGACAAGAAGTAATTCGATTAATTTTTTAAATGGAAGCTGAAGTTAGGGAGAACTGGCAAATTCCTGGACTGGCACATGTCTTGTCAGAGTACAACATGTCTGTCCTGGTGATTTTGTCAAAAGCAGTTAAGATAAGCCTCTGCCGCGATTGTCATGCTGCAGAGTCAATTTTGCTTTGGGCAGAGAAGACTTCCAAAGTTTCTCCCAGCTTGTGCTCCCATGGTGTAAGACAACCAAGGCACAGCTGCAGTGTGGGAACAAATTGACACATGCAGAGTTCATTGGTGAGCACACAGTAACCCCAAAGTCTCTTGTGTCTGTAGGAACCTTTCTGAGTGTTCCAGCTTCTGAGAACATTGTGGCCCTGAATTCAAAGGAGTGGTCTCTCATGAGAGGCCATAAGGAGATGCTGAGGTACAAAAAAGCCTCATGGTTTTCATTTTCCATCAGTGGGTCCAGCCTAGGACACACAGCTGTATCCCAGAGTAAAGGGGCAGAAGCACAAGGGAAGCAAAATAAACCAGCTCTGTCCCCAGGGCAGTGTCTGCAGTGTTGGGAAACCCAGGTCCCTGCTGCCTTGTCTGCAAACTCTGTCTGTGAGGATAATTCCAGTGTGCAGGTTGTCAGTGAATCTCTTAAGTGTTTGATCAGCCTTTGCTTCTGCTGCATGGGGTAAGGAATGGTAGAAAATACCCCCAAAATGGTCAAAGAGCTCTGTTGAGGCACAGTCATGTTCAGTGTTTGTGGTAGTGAGCAGGAGCAAGAAGTGCAGCTGACCCAAAGTTGCATGTTTGTGGGTGTTAATTGTTAGAGCTGCCAAATGAGCCTGAGCACAGAGGGAATTGGCACCATTTGGTGATAGAAGTGTAGTGGCAACCAGCAGGGCAGCAGGGTTTGCCAGCTGGCTGTGCTCTGGTGGCCGTGGGCAGGCTGCAGGCACACACCAGCCCCTTTAGTCACTGAGCTATCTCATGGCCCTGATTGCACTCCCTGTTTTAGAGACTTCCAGACTTCCCTGAGTACACCCTTGCAGCGGCAGAGCCCCTGATGGGTGTGTGGTGGAACTCACACACCGCTGGTACCTTCCTACTGCACGCAGAGCCTGAGGGCTCTTACCAAACACTGTCCTCCCGTGACACAAAGCGGCCCCTCTGAAATACCCAGCCAGGCTGACACTTCTCTGACTGCTGGTAGCACCTCTACTGAACACAGCAGGAGGATGGCTGTGCTGTGCTGGGCTCAGCCCCCTCCCTGCCAACATGGTGCAGGCTCTGATGTCCTTAGCTCTTGTCCCTTGGAAGTCGGCTGTAGCTGAGGGAAGTCCCTAATATCTGCTGATGTCATTGCACTGACGTAGCTGTCAGCAGGTAGAAGGCCAGGCAGGGAAAGCACATGGCCTGCAGTGCATTTTCTCTGCCAGCAGTTTGCCTTGTTTTACAGTCATGGATCTTTGCAATGCAACCCCAGAAATGGAGGATTTGGCTGGTTAATGTGGGTGTTGCTAGCTTGGACTGCAAAGCGTGACTGTCAACATTTTGTGGGTTGGCCTTGTGGCTGTTTACTATTAAAAATAATCAAGAAAAGGTGCATAGAGCTTCTGGGTGAGTGTGGTGTCTCCAGAGATGGTTTGCTTCTTGCCTTGCTCTTTCTTGTGCCATGTCTCTGGGCAGAGCTCCCTCCAGGACTGCTGTACTCTGGAGCAGATGGATTGGGGTTAGACCTGAACAAGTAGATTATAATGGCAGGGGTTATAATGGCAAGTCCCACTTTCAGGCCCTTCTTAAGATTCCAGAGTCTTTCTCTGATGTCCGTGCAAAGGCAGGGGCAGGCTACCTACCAGCTATTTGGACACAAAAGTCAGTGGTTTCTTTCTCACATCCAAGACTCAACCAAGCAGTGATAAAAAGTAGGAAAAGATCAAACCTGCAGCTGCAGAGGACTGACTGTACCAGAACTGAAAGGAGCACATCTGTCATTGAGGGCTGTTGTTGCTCTTCTTAGCTTCAGGGTGACAATTCAGAGAAAAAGATTTCCCCTCTTGTAGGACTCCTCCTGGGCCCCTCTCGTGGTCAGGGATGCTCCTCTGACTCTGCCTTTGTCCTTGTCTCTTTTGCAGAATGGCACCAGCTTCCATGTGTTCGACCAAGGCCGCTTTGCCAAAGAGGTGCTGCCCAAGTATTTCAAGCACAACAACATGGCCAGCTTTGTCCGGCAGCTGAACATGTGTGAGTGCAGCTCCCAGGGCCCTGCAGACACAGCGGGTGACAGGAGGTGCCAGTGACACAGGAGGCATGGGAGAAAACTGTGCATAGAAAACTTTGGGGTCTCGTGTATATGACTTGTTGTGGCATTATTGATTTTGCCAAAGAGGATCTGCCTCTCAGATCCCAGGGTAGTGATCTGCTTGCATTTGCCTTAAATTCTAGCATGAAATTTCTGTTAGATCGCACTTTAAGATGGGAGCTAAGAACTTTCACCTACCAGCTCTTCTGCTTCTCTTGCATCAATTTCATGACCTATTATTATTCATTTTCCATTTTATTCTATATGGAGCTTTATCCAGCAGCCTGATACTGTGACACCTTCCCCAGAATGTGCTGCTTTTGCATGTTGTATGCCCAGAGCTTATCCCTTTCACCAGCCATATCACAGAATTAGTAACAGATAGATCTCCCTGCAAACCTTGCCTTGCTGGTCAGACGTTTTCCCCCTTAAAGAAGGTTTAGGTGTAGTTTTCCACCACTTCAACACCATGACTGTATTATATATAGCTGTTTTCTGATAGCTCTTGGAATTTTTTCAATGAATAATTTTCTCAGTCAAGTTATAACTTTGCTATTCCACTGTACAGTAGCATTTTTGTAAATTTTAGTCCAGTCCTTAAATACCATTTGGAAACCTTCTGAGGACTTCAGAGAAGTACTCGAAGCAGATTTCCAAATGTGCATGTGACCCTTTTTTCCAGAAGCAGCACCTGATGATAGTCTGTGCCTTTGAAAACCTTCCCCTGAATCCCTTTGGCTTGCAAATTGAAACAGGAATTCCCTAAGAGCTGGCATTTCAGCTCCTGGGAGACCAACATGCCCATGGCAGAAAGGCTTTTGTAGCGTAGGCTGCAGCAGGGGTGGGATGCACAGGATTCTCCCATGCCCTGGGTTTCTGGTGGATGTGGCCCAAAAGCATGTCCAGGTGTGAGCACTGGCAGCTCAAAAAGTGCGGAGGGTGAAATGTCCTCAAAAGTGATGGGGGTGGGAGTTGGAGAGAATGCCGGGTCCTGTCAGCCATCAGCCGTGTCCTCTCCATGCAGATGGCTTCAGGAAAGTGGTGAACATTGAACAGGGGGGGCTCGTCAAGCCTGAGCGGGATGACACTGAGTTCCAGCACCTCTGCTTCCTGCAGGGCCACGAGCATCTCCTGGAGCACATCAAGAGGAAGGTGAGGGGCAATGTGTGGGATGGGGGGAATGTGCACCTGCCAGATCCTGCTCAGTGTAACTCCAGCATCACCCCGGTCTCATTTCTCTCCTCTCCACATACATGTGCACCTGGGCTGCGAGTTCTTCGTTTGCTGGGCTTGGCTTGCATCAGTTTTGTCTGTGTTTTTCTGCTCTGTTGCTCCTGTGTAATGCTGCAGGGCCAGGCTTGCTTCCCACCCCTCTGCCTTTGAATTGTTACTGCTTTCCTAGAGAAATACGGCATAACTCCTGCAGGGTCTTCAACAGTCATCTCCTGTTCTTATACAAGAGATAACCTACTCCTGCCCTCTGTTTTCTGTCTTTTAACCTGTTATTAATGTTCCCAAAGGGTAATTCTCTTACTGAATTAGCGTAGCAACTTCTGAAAAATGACTTCAGCAAAAGCCTTTTGGAAATCCAAGCGTAGTATGTCAATTTGAGGCATTACCTCAGACCCATCCCTGTAAAACATGAGGCTTGATTGGATATCTTTGTAGTTAAAGTAGAAAGATTAAATCAATCTAGTTCAATTCCTCCCTGATTCTCAAAATGCTTTTGTTTTCCCTCAAAGTTGGTTTGAAATAGATTCCCACTCTGGCAGGGAATGTACTTCTGCCAGCAGACCGTCTGTATGAATAGATTTGTCCTGCACTTTGCTGTGTTTAGCTCTCGCAGCAGTACACTTAGGATAGTTCAGACTCTTTTGCACATGGCCTGTCCTGGTATTTCAGCTGGTGTCACTCCTGCACCTGAGCCACCATAATGACGCTCTCTGTTCATGGCCCTTCTTGCACAGGTAAAATCCATCTTTGATTTTTTTCTCCTCAGGTGTCAGTAGTGAAAAGTGAGGAGACCAAGATGCGCCAGGAGGACCTCAGCAGGTTGCTATACGAGGTACAGATACTGAGAAGTCAGCAGGAGAACATGGAGTGTCAAGTACAGGACATGAAGCAGTGAGTTGAATCTTACTCAGGCTGCTTCTTACGGGCATTTGCTTCTCTGGAGTGTGGATTGTGGGGAGTGGTTGAAAGGAGGAGCCTTGCACACTTCCCTCCCCAGGGAGCACGTGGAACCAGGGACTGACCATAGGGACCAGATCTGTTGAGACAATAATGTGTAGAATTTTTCCACACCTGATCTACGAAATATGAATTAATGCTCCGCCTCTCTGTCTAGTATGTTTTCTCTTTACAAATGAGGAAAGCACAGAGAAGGTCAGGCAGGAAATATGTGCATAACCTGGGGACTTAGATAACTATTTCCTCCAGATGGAAATAGTGATAAAGATTCAACATTCTCACATGTACAAGAGTCCTTGGCAGAACTGTGGTGAGGTCCACTTCAGCTATTAAAAAATTAAAGATTACATTTCTGCCATCATCCACCTCCAAAATCTATAACTGGCCTTAAAAATACAGTATGTTATAACGTATAACATAAGAACTTCTGTATCATTTAGTCTGTGGACTCATCTCCCTGAGACTGTGTCATCTGACATGACCAGAATTGTTGGATAAGAGCAAACCAAGCTGATGCAATGCTTCCTGCATGTGGCTGCCTGCCCTCCAGCTGTCTGAGACTCTGGGATTTTCTGACTCAGACATGGTCACTGAAAGATAAGGAAGTGCATATGGGTTTTATAAATCATGTACTTGGAGAGGTTTTTATTTGCCTCCAGAATGTTAATCTTTACAGAGAGCTTTGTTTAAAAAGCACTTGAATAATCAAATAGACACAAACAATTTCTTTTATAATGAGAGCTGATATTCATACATCACTAGATGACGCTGGCATTCTGGGCCTTGAGAGAACACTGCATACTGGGAAACTTCATTCCAGCACAGCACCTTGCGTGCAATGGATAAATATTTTTATCCTACATCAATTTTTAGTGACTCCCATACTTAGCACAAGCATGAGTTTGCACTGTGAAATCCAGGTACAGCAGCAATGAGTTTCTGCACTTGTCTTTGATTTAATTTTTTAGGAGTTCCAGTACTAATGATTTGGCCTTGATTTTAATTTATTCTCCCTTTTGATTTGCTCGCTTCCTCCCTCCATCTGGCAAAATTGCATTCAACTGATGAAAATGTGATTTTTATAAACTAAGACAGAGAAGAAATCCCAAGCTGAATCCATGTTAAGAAATTTACGCTGGTGAAGAACAATTGGGACATAACTCCAGCACAAACTGTCAGACTAAGGAATGCTGCTTTGCTGAAAATCCTGTCAGTACCAGTACAGAAAGTCCACTGCAGAGATTCTTGCGGTACAAGCTGTTCTACTGTGCTGTTTAGAGCCCTGGACCTTATCTTCCCAGTTCTAGCATCCATCCACACTAGAAAGACTAAAAAGCAAGAGGATTTATCAGTTTCATCTGTATGATAGGTTTTGCTGGCCTGGCAGTTTAGGTACGTGCATATACTCTAGAGATAAACTGGCTGGCAAAACTTTTTGCAGCATGGACTTGACTGGCCTCTAGATTTGAAGGCAGCATGGTAAATAAACTCTGCATCTCTCCATCCCACTTACTGGGGCTGACTGTTAAAGGACGCCTGTAAGCTCCCCTCTATGCTGCTTCATTTGCAGACAGAAAGTAAATTTTCTCTATGCAAGCTGGACAGGGTCTGTGCTGGGTTAAATCAGTGACTCCCACTAGTAAAATCATTACCGTCCTCCTAGTTCAGAGCTCTGAGATGCAGGAGCATCTTTTTATCTGCTCCCGTCATTCCCAAACATGCATTTGTACCACGCTGTGTATGAGGTTTCAGCAGGTAGAATACACAGGGTCTCTGTCCATAGGGTCTTCTTGTCTTTGGGAGCACTGGTGCAGTTGTGGAGAGGTTGGGCTTTCTTGGCTCCTGTGGAAGGACAGTCTTGGCCATCCAAATCATTCACAGTCACAAATCAGGCCTTGCTGAAATTCTGAGTTTGGCCCAAATGTTCCACTGAAACTAAACACGTGTTCTCTGTTACCTTCCCCTATAAAAGCTGGCTTCTCTTTATTTGTTTTTCCTCCATGCTTTGATCTATAGTTCTTTTGAGATCAAGGAAGAAAAAGGAAAGCAATTGTGTGATGTTATTTAGGACACCTGAAAAGAGCCAAACACTGCAAGAGCTCTGAAGTGAGACAGATTTTGCACAGTTGGATCTGCTGTGCATCATGGCAGCACCATGGGCTGTTGATGTTTCTGTGCTCACGGAAAATTTCTGTTTCACTTTCAGGCAAAATGAAGTTCTTTGGCGGGAAGTTGTTTCTCTCCGGCAGAACCACTCGCAGCAACAGAAAGTCATCAACAAGGTAGTGGTCATATAAACTCTAAACTCACTTGTGCTCTCTGGTCTATGTCCTCCTCTGATTTTTTTTTTTGTCTCATAATCTCCACACTCTTTAATAGCAGTGTGTTTATTTTCCATTTCAAGTTGTGTGATGCTTTTATGTGTCCTATGGAAAGTAGTCATTAACAAAGCACAGACTACGCCCTCAAGTAAAAGATTTAAATTTCCCTGTCAGTCCTTTCTGTGATGTTAGAAACTACTTTTCTGTTGAAGTCCTGAGCAAAAGAGCACAACTCTTACTAATTGCCCTGTATTGGCTGTGTTCTGGTTGTACCAGAATGCCTTTGGGCTTCCCAAATCTTCCTCTTCCCTTTGTACAAGACGGGAGCCCCAGTCCCACCAGCACCAAAGCTGCAGGTGGCAGAATTGGCCACCCATTGCCACACTGGGGGAATGTAACAGCGACTATTATATTTTCTGATGTTACTGGTATAGTTGAGGAATTACTGTACAACCTTTTAGGCTGTAGAGCCATCTCCCTTAAAATCTAGCATGACCAGTATAGCAAAGGCCTCTCCAGTGACTCCCAGATGATGCTGACATGACTGTGCACGTCACATATCCCAGTCCCCATGTTTTGACCCTCACGTGGCATCACGGAGTCATAGGACTGTTCAGAAATGCACGAGGCTATCAAGCTTTCCTCCTGCTCTGAGGCTGGACCAGCCACACAATTCATTGTAGAGGCTTTTATACAAATCTATTTTGTTATATTGAGCAATGAGTAAGAGCCAGCTGTGATATATAATAATAATGCTCTCTTTGTTTTGAGGTCAAAGCAGAGCATTAAGTTCAAGCTGACCTGGGAATATGTTGCTAAGTGATTCCTCTCCAAAGCCATTCTGCTTCCTTTTTAGTGTCCTGTTGTATCAACACTGAAATTCACAGAGCTGAAAAACTCAACTGAAAGAGCTCAGACCTCCATCCAGAGTCTCCCATAGGGAGTTGCCTCTTTCACTTGCAAAGTCTTTGTCAGACTTTACAGCACCTCTTCTTAATGTCTCTGAAAACTTTAATGGATCCTGGTCTAATTCCAGGCCTAGGAATGTTTGCATGTTCACTTCACAGGCAGATTCCCAGGTCTGCTAGTACCATCTGAAGTTCTGCATTCAGCCCTTCAACAGGGAGAACGAAAACCCTGAGCATATGCACCCAGGAGCCTTTGCACAAAGCAGGCACCTAAATGTGTCCCTTGAAAGCCAGGCAGGCTGTTTGAGCTCTTGGACAGATCATTTCTGCTTCAGGCTCCAATATCTCATGCATTTTGGCTCCTATATTCTATGGCTGCTCCCAGCTTTGGGGTGCTATAGGGAGGGAGGAATGTGTGAGATAAGAATGGCTGCGAGGGCAGGGAGTGCTGAATCACTCTGCTGATTAACACTGGATTTTGATCTCTCCTGACAGCTGATTCAGTTTCTGTTTGGCCAGCTCCAATCAAGCCCCAGCAGCACTGGGATAAAGAGGAAGCTGTAAGTACCCTTGTGTGGTGCACACGCTCACGGGTGCAAAATGCTGCCCCCTCACTAAAAGCACAAGCTCAGCTTGCCCAGGCAGGCGGTCACCGGACCAGGGCTCCATGGTGATGGGAAATGAATGGGCTGAAGTGCAGAGTCAGACCTGCTGACATGCCCCATTCACTGCTCTTTAGAGAAGCACAGTGTCAGCTCGTGACCTTTATTTGGGGAACACAGCGCGTGGTGGGACATGGGAATGCTAACTAGGGGAAGGCTAAAGGGCAGGACCCCACTGCTGGTCCTGTGGGTCCCAGTTGTGCCACTTGACATCAGTAGGAGCAAGGCTGGGCCCAGCCAGCCCACAGACACCTTTAGTTTGACCCCCAGTCACTGAATGTGGTGTGTATCCAACACTGGTTTGGTGGTGTGTAACCTGCCTCTCTTCTAAATGGCTGCAGGAAAGGATGGTGTGCAGCCTGGAGCTACCTGGTGCAGAGCAGAGTGCTGCCTGGGGGCTCTGGGTTGGTTTGGACAGGATGGGCAGGTCTGCATTCATCCCTCCTCTCTTTGGTTAATGGTCACCTCCTCCAAAATTGTTGTTACCCTTCCTTGCCCATAACACTTGACAAGGAAGACTCCTACAGCTGAGGAAAACCAGAGTCCCCAGGAAAGAAGAGCCCTTGGCTGGGAGATGTTTCTTTATGAACAACCAGGAGGCAGTCAGTATGTGCTGGAAGACAGACCTGTTTCTCCTCACAGACCCCTGATGCTTGACAATGGGATCTCAGCTCCACCAGTATCCAAGTTCAGCCGGCATTTGTCTGCAGACCCTCTCCATGACCCCTATTTCATACAGTCGGTAGGTTCACCCCAGCCTCTGAGCTCTGTGGGGTGGCTTTGGCCAGGGGGGAAAACGTTTGAAGCAATAATAGAGATCATGGAGTAAGTAATTTGGCAAGAGTTTGGCAGTGAAGAAAAGAAGAGGTTTGCAAAGCTGGGTAACATTTATAACTCCTTCAGCTCCCCAGTATCAGGGATGCCTGCATGAGGGAGGCCATGGGCTTTGGTGGGGAAAGGCAGACCCTGCATACTGGACTCTTCATGGTGTTACCCCAACCTGATTCACCTCGAGGGAAGAGAGGAAGAAGTGAGTTCTAGAAGTGGGTGCTATGATCTTTCTGACCAGAGCAAACACCAGACACTTCTGTCATGCTGTCATGCTGTTAAAATACATGAGCTGGCTTGAGAGGCTCATACTGCCCTATCCAGAGGAAGCTGAGAAGTTGAGGCAAATTGTCAGACATGGTAAAACCTCTTGGTTGCTGACACTTCGCAGGGTCACAGGGTTTATTTGACACCTGTACCTCTGTGCGGTTGGAGGAAAAGTGGGAGGAAATTATAATGTTGCATAGTAGGTAAAAGCTTTCTTGGTTTCCATACAGGGAGGACTCAAGGTCCCAGTGAATAAACCCTAACCATGTCAGATAGGGCCTTGGACTTGTTTTGGGGTCAGAAATATAATTTTTTGCTTTCTTCTTAGCCATCAGCAGAACCTGCCTCTTGCTTAAACAGCCCTGCAATTGCTGGAGGACCCATCATATCTGATGTTACTGAAGCATCACCATCTAACATCATGAATATGCAATCTCCTCCTGAAAATGACAGGTAAACATGTTTGTGATTAAAAATAGGGAGAGTCATGTATAGACATTCTTATGAAACTCTTCACAAGAGTTCTTCCTGGCTATAATTCTACCAAGGTTTCTGTCTGATTCACAGATCTCTATAGAGATGTGGGATGGAATACTTTTTTCCAGTTTGCAAAGTGGGTCAGATTTTCAGAATTAGCGGGGGGTAATAATAGCATAACTTTCAAAACAAAGTCCTGGGTTTCCTGCTGAAAACTTCCACTCAACTCTTTGAGAAATATTCCATATTTCTTTATATTTTGTCCTCAAGACAGGGACTGTCTCAGACTTAATCAAGTAATGAGATACTAACGCTTGTTAAGTTTGTTGAGAGAGAGAAAGGAGGTTTCCTTTTGGCTTTGGCAAAGAAGAAACAATCATATTGTACATCTTTCTGCTAATAAGAACAGAAAGGTTGCATCACAACAACTTCCGATGTTTGACAACTTTTCTGTGAAAAGGGCCCAGTAACTTAAGAACTGAATGCAGAGGTATTGTAATGCTTATCTCTTCCTGCCACAGAGATGCAGTGTATTTAGGGCTAGTAGCAGAACAGCTAAAGCTATGTCAGTGGAAAGTAAGAAGACAGATGAATCATGGAAACAGTTTCTCAGGCTTAAAGGCAAGGCAGTTATACTCTAGAAATTGCCTGTAAATCTGTTGCATAATTGAAACCATAGCCATAAAATTAACTAGAAGCATGTAAAAAGCCTCATATTTTAAAAAACCCAAAACCTGGAAGCCATTTCTAAAGCAGAAAATCTTTAATATAACCTTCAACTTAAGTTGCTTATTTCTACTAATTACTGAGTGCCATCTGGTGGCTTCTGCTCTGTGCTGTGTCTGCGTGACTTGAGCATCTGAGCCAGCCATAGCCCTAATCAGTTCAGGTGTGGTACTTCCTAAATCAACCTGAGCTACTGGTGGGAGTTCAGGGTCCATGAGATGAGATGATATGAAAGGAATGTTGAGGAAAGCTCTGTCACCTACCATCCCTGTTGATCTGCGTGCCTTTGTCACTTTGGCTCCAGCTGTGCAGATTCACAGGAAACTGTAAAATCTCATTCAAGTAATACAGAGTAGGTTTTTACACACAAAATGCTACTAAACAAAACTTCATTGTCATATGTCTGTCTAGAAATAATATGGCATGCCTCTCCCACTGGAAAAAGGCAAACCTCTGCCTCCAGCCAAGTAAAACATCTGACTAGGAGTCTCAGTAGCTTCTGTTCAAGTCCTGCAGAGCCACAAGATCCTGACCTGTGTCTTTGGGATCTCTAGAGTGCTTGCTGGTCCAACTCTAACTCCTGCATGGGATGGTCTTACTGATCCCATTCCTATCTCCAGAGTGAAGACTTTTCAGGGGAATCTCTCTAGCCCAGTGACCCTTTAACCTGTCCCTAACACTCATCCAAGAAATAATCAGTGCATGGAAATGTATTTTGTGTATTTGCAAAACAATTGAATGGGGCAAATTTGTTATAGCTGTGACTGATGAAGTGAGTGCAGATATTCCAGCTGAGCATATTTTTGGAGTTTGCTGAAAAGAAAACGAGGCTTCTGGCTTCTTCTGCCCATCTGAGGAAATGGAAAGACCTTCTGGGGCAGTTTGATGGGAAGTGGAAGCAATGCCTTGTGCTCCTGCCCTTCCCAGTAGCAGGAGGCCTTTGCAGAGCAGTTGTGTGTGGTGCTCAGCCTTGTCTCTGGTGCAGGGAGAAGTGCCTCATGCTGATCAAGGAAGAGCCAGTCAGTCCTGGAGTGAAACCCAGCGCAGAGCCCGATGTGCCCTTGCCTGGCTGCCGCGCCTGCTCCGAGCCCCCGGTGCTGCCAGTGGCCATGGTTCAGTCTGTCCTGGAAGGCAAAGGCAGCTGTGGTGCAGCCCCAGCAGGGACCTCACAACCACCTGAGAGGAGAGGCAGAAGGGCCCTGCTGGACAGGTGAGGGGAGCGAGGGAGAGCTGTGGCCCTGCTGTTCATGGCCCTCTCCTCCGATTCCCAGGCTGGGGAGGGAGGGTGACTTCAAATTGCCAAGTGCAGCCTGGTGAGCTCCGTCCTGGGCCTGTAGCACCTGCTGGAGGACCCTTGGATCCCAGGGGACAGTTCACAGAGGTGGGGGCCCTGTGGGTCACCTGCTAGAAGGACCCAGCAGAGGAAGAGCTGTCAGAGGATGTGCATCACAGCTGTGGGAGCAGGAAGAAGCTTTTTGCACAGAGAGGGATTTGCCCAAGGTCTAAGTGAAAGCTGTGAGGACTGGGAGGGAGGGGAACCCAAAATACTCAATAGGGTTATCAGAAAAGCTTCCATTTTCCTTTAAGTCCTTATAGAGAATCCCATTCCTCCTTCTAAACCCACTGGATACTTGAAAATATTTTAATAGAAGGAAAAGAATCCTTTTTTAAAAGATCTGATTTTAAGAGAAATTTTTTATAGCTTTTGGGGGGTTTAAACACAGCAGGGCCCCACTGTTGCTCATTTAGCTGAATGTCTCCAGTAAATGCAGCCTGCAGGGTGAATGCCTGCAGCTAAAAGTCACTCCTTTAAAAAGCATTAGTTAACAGAAATTCAGGCATGTTGGATTAAGGAGAATGGCAATGCAGCCTGTTCTGCTTCCAAGTGCATCTCTGAAAGGATTTCTTCTAAGGAAAGCTTTAATTTTCCCAGTGTTGAGGAAATATGCACAGACTATCCATCCCCAAACCACATGTCACCCAGGAGAGGGATTGTCTCACTTGTTTTACCATCTGCTCAGTCCCCTGTGTGCTCTGCTGGGTTGTACTTCTGAGATTAACCAAGTTATAGGGCACAAACCCAGGCTGACTGTGGGCTCTTGATTTTCAAAATGAGATTCAAACATAAACATCCTTTTGGAAGGCTGCTCAGTCCTGCTATCTGTATGTATCTATGCAAGTTTCCTTGGTGGCAATATTTTCCCCTGTGTTTTCTCAGAACAGAAATTTCAGACCCGTTGGAGGGCACCGACTGGAGCCTGGAGGGGCTGCAGCTGCTGCTGAGGAGCCAGCAGTACAGCCTGGAGCCTGCCAGCCTCTTGGATGTGAGTGTTGCTGGGAAGGCTGCATCAAACTAAGCTGTGAAGTTCACAGCGGCTCCTTTGGGCTGTGAATCAGGTCGTGCTGCTTGTTCTTTTGTGGCATTTCATCTGCCACATGTAGCCTGTGGAGTCACAGCTCTGTTTTGACCTGCTTATAAGATTTCAGCTTTAAATTATGCTTTTCTGTTTTTTGAAAATAGGCATATTTGAACTTTTAGGAGCACAAAAGACATTGCATTTGGTAAAGAAATCAGCATGAGACCGGACACATTTATGTAAAATAGATTTAATATGACTCTCTGGCTAGTTTCGTAATTGCTTTGTAGGGGTTAATTTATTTTCTGCATATTCTACATCTTAGATATTCCTAGATTGTGTCTAGCTTTTCCTCCCTTACCCTTTTCCTCACATTCTTGGAAGTGTGAATAGCCAATGTGAAATTCTCTCCCTGCGGAGGTATTTATCAGTTTCAGTTCTCATACCACCTTTCTTTAGAAATGGATGGTGGCTTTTTTCTTAAGTAGACATGCAAAAATAGGAAGGTTTGTTTATTTCTCTGTTGTTGTACTTATAGTTGGTGTATGAAAGGTTTTTGCCAATAATCAAATAACCCTGTATGTAAGAAAAGAATCTGTGTGTCAAATATACGCTCCCTTGAGGAGGTGCTTCAGATAAAGGCACATTGTAAGCTTGTGTGGATAAACACAATAAAGAATCACTTAAAAAAAATCAATCTTATTCTCTTCAAGTCAGTTCCCAAGTGTCTGTGGTTGGTTCTGACTTTACAGAGAGCTTTTCTAATGGCCAGCTCTATCACTGACTGTTGGTTTCTGTTTCTAGTTTCTCATTAGGAAGTGTTTTCCTGTTATTGACACACTTCTCTCTCTGTGCAACTAATGTCACAAGAGTGAGAATGAATCATAAAACTGGCCCCAGATCAACAGCTCCTTTTCCCAAATTGCTTAGACTGCTCAAGAAATTGCCATCAAAGCCCTGATGAACCAGTAACCTGCCCTCTGCTACTAAGTTTTGGAATGCTTTTAAAAGCTATATGAATCTGGAAGTGTCCTAGGACTCAAGAGCAGCAGAAAAGGGCTTTTGATTTGTGTGTGCAGCGACACAAAGAGCTGCCCTGGTTTGTGACAGGACTGTGGAATGGGGTGTCTGTGCTGTCCCTTCCCTGGCAGGCAGCAGGGCTCATGGATCAGTACAAGTGCCCATGGCCCAGCCCAGGCTGTACTGGTTGTGCCACAAGTCAGCACAGGAGCTTTTGTCTGCATCTTCAGTTAGTGCAGGGCTGCACCCTCTAGCAGCCAGGGGGAAGGCATGAGAATCTCAAACCATTACACCTTTCAGAGCCCTAACTGTATTTTTCTCCCAACAGGCCTTTAATCCCAATTTATCTTTGAGCGAGTGGAATTTGACTGAAATGGAAGCCACTCTGTCCCCGGTAAGAGAGGTATATTTCTGAGATATGATAATAATAATAATAACAGTCATAGAACCCCAGAATGGCCTGGGTTGGAAGTGACCTTAATGTTCATCCTGTTCCAACCCCCCTGCAATGGGCACCTTCCCCTAGATCTCCTTGCCTAAATAATAATGTAACTATGAAGCAGAGCTTGTGCATAACTGAGGAGGTTATTTCATAATCAGAGGGGAGAGTGGGCTAAAGCACAGCACGTAGGCATCTCCTGAGGGCAGCAGGAGAGTTTTGTATTATACTCTTGACCTGTTTTTCCCATTCATCCAGACCTTGTCTGGAGACAAGCTCTGACTGACTGTTGGTGTTCTGGCATCTTTAACTGCAACTGGCTGCTCTAAACTCTCTCTTAGTTTGAATGCCACATCCTACTAATACCACAGATTTATAAAGTATCTTTGTGCTAAAGCTCTTCATAAAGTGTGCCTTTAGAAAGTGCATCCATCCCTGTACATTTCAGGAGCAGTAAAACCCCATGCAATTTGAATAGAGGTTCCTGCATCCCCGTACATGAAGAAACAAGGAGAAATTGTTTAGCAGTGTTTGTGTTTGAAATTGATACTGACATGGACATTTCTGCAGTGCAGAAACAGCAGGTGATTTAACAAACAGTGAAGGAAACCATAGACTCATAGAAGCATTTAGGTTGGAAGTGTGTTGCATGGCTGAGTTCTTTTTCCTGCATGATGGAGGGTGAATTTTCAGAGCCTTCACTGACAGCCAAATTGGATGAAGGCTTGGATGGTTCTGCCATCTCTACAGATGCACAAGCCAAATGTAATCTACTCTAATGAAATGCAAAAGGTCTCTAAGCCTTCTTCATGGTATCAACATCCTTTTTAGGTTTTGATTTAATAATTTTTCATTTACTAGGTATTTCCACTTCCTGAGTGCTAGGAAGGAGAGTGTCTGAAGAGATAGTTAATATTAATTAGCAAGTCTTGGAAGCAAGGGCTCTTACCTTTTAAAAAGAGTTGCATGAGAGAAAAGGCCAGGAAAGGAGGCTGCAATGTTCAGTAGTTCAGTCCTTGAGCCCACTGAATTTCCCAGGAGCTCTTGCTTGTCCCACAGAAAGTCATGAGCACAGAGAAGCCTGGAAGCAATACCTGCAGGAGCTCAGTTCAGTGTCTGGAGCACTGCAATAAAAAGCTAGTTTTACTTTAAAGACAGTCATAGGAAAATGTAAAGAAAATCCCTTTTCTCTTTGTTCCTGGCTGCAGAGGACTGTGGATTTGCTTTGTATGGCAGTGGGGCAGCGACAACCACAGTGACACCAGCCTGGCCCCTCCTATGACATGAGCTTCACGCTGTACTGGCCAGTGCTAAATAGGGCATAGCACCTCCCATAGCCCTCTCCTTCAGGCAGATCTGCCCATGAGCACATGGGCCTGGCTGTTTCAGTGAAGTGTGGTGAGGCTGGTGGAGAGGCAGGGCAGGGAGGATGGCTTATGTTACTGGTGGGTGTTGAGCAGGGGGATGAAGCACTGGTGCTCAGACATGGCCTAGTTCTAACGAGCTCCCCTATCTTTGTATAATTGTACATTGTAGTTTATATTTTTGCATCAAGATGCAGCGACTCACAGTGGATCTGGAGAAGAGTGCAACTGAACTGCCCCCAAAAATGTTCAACCCACCATTCAACAACACCTGCCCAGGTAGGAGCACCAGCAGCTCTGTGGACTTGGCAGTGGGGATGTTGTTCAGGCAGCCACATATGATATCCAGCACTGACTGTTTGCCATTTGAGGGAACAAACCACATTTTACTTTCACAATTGTCAGTCAGCAATGTTTTCACTGCAGCTGCTAAGCCAGTTCCTGAGCTGTGGAAAAAGGGTGGGGGATAAACTGAGGTGTAAATGGAATTGAACTGCCTCTGTTTTTGCAATGGCTCCACATCATGACTATCAGTGTCTCCACTATTTTCTCTGCTTGTTCATTGCCACCTCAGAGCAATGTGGTCATCTCAGTGGGTAGGGCTGGTAAGAGCTGGACAGTCCTGGGTTTCCTCTGGCTCCAGCTGCAGAGAAGGTGTGCCAGTAGCTGCTGGCAGCCAGAGGCACAGGTTGTGTGTCTCTCCAGACCTTTTAGCAGACCTCAAGGGAACTATCCAGCTAATGTTCTCCTGCTTGCTGACTCTGATAAAGTGTGTCCTTGACCTTAGATATGAATCGAGAAGTGCTTCCCTGTTTGTGGAATAGTGATGTATGTTCATGTGTATTCAGCTGGGATTGACCTGGAAGAGAAGCTCTTGTGAGCTCCAGTTTGATGCTGTAGCCACCTGAGCCCAACTCACAGTTTTGATTCTTTGTGTGTCATTCAAGGACTTCCAGCCTCAGCCTCTTTTATGAGCATCTCAAAGGCATTAAAAGCCCACATACACTGAAGAGAGTCCTTGAGCATCTCTTGTTTGCAAATCCTTTCTAGTCTTTCTACTAAGAGGGAGAAAGACAGTGAGAGGAGAAGAGCATCCACTTCTCAGTGTCTCCAACATTCAGTCATCCCTCTTTCACTTGTGAGGCACCTCAGCACTCTGGTGACCTGCAGAAACTCCCCTTGATTTTAATGGGCTTTTGAGTGAGTCCAAGTTTCACTCAAGCATTTCCAAGCAACTTTTGCTGAAGTGAGGCTCCTCAGCCTCTTTTACAGTGGGGATTGTCATTTTTCAGTTCTCCATATATAAAATTGGGTAACTTGCCTTCCATAAGCTGAATTTTCTGCTGTCCTTTCCTAGGGAAAGATGTCATTCTTGAAAGTGCCCAGCAGTTCCTCCTCGACCGTCAGTCCATCTTTGGGAACGACCTCATCAGCTTGCCTGAAAATTCATCACTTTATGTTCCATCTGAAAATATGGCTTCCTACATGTCCTCTGTGGGTGTCCAAGGGGATATCCCTCTAAACCTGAGCTCTTCAACGGACAACAGCCAGTGATTTAGCTTCCAAGAAACAGCAACTCCCTCCCACCCATCCAAGCATCCACAGGTTTGAATGTAAAGAAACAAAACTGACTCAGAAACCTGTGAGAGAGTTTCTTTTTGTGCCTTTTTTTTTTTTTTTTTTTAAAGTAGATGGAAATGGTCAGTAGCTGTTGCATTACCCTCCCTGCACCTGGGTTTCAGTGTTTTTTAAAACAAAATACTGCTTCTGGGGCTTGCTCTGAGGGAGAGTGAGAACTTAGCAGGACTTCTTTTCCTTGAAAATGCTTTAGTAATTTCAAATCTTTCAATAAAATTTAAGTGAAGAGTAGCTTGAAAGTCCATCTGGGACTTCATAAAATAGTGATCCTGACTAGTGCCTGCAAAGGCAAACTGTGGGATTTTATTGGGGCAGCACAGATTAGGTAAGATGCCTGACCCTTGTTGATGTTGGTTTTTTAATAGGAAAATAGTTCTACATGCCAGTCCAATGCTCTAAAAATGTTTTTTTTTATCTACATTTTGATGGGATGCACCTGTGCCTCTCCCTGATTCTCCTACAGTGAATAGGAACAAGATTTCTTGGGGTGTGTAGAAGATTGTTTTCTGAGTGACCCCACCAAGAATGTGCCTCTGGTTCTTAGGGGAGCTGCAGACGGTCACAGGCCACAAAACATCCCATGCTGAGTTGAAAGCATTTGTTGTTTGGGATTTGTTTTGCCCCAAATTTATTTTCTCTTATATAAAGGCAGGGTACTCCATACTTAAAAAAATAGAAAAGGGATGGACTTTTCTGCACACACAGTTTTCCATGTGCAGAGAAGACTGACGGAACACACTGTGGGTTTTGGTGCTGGCTAAGTATTCCATGTCCAGTTCAATGTATTTTTTTTCCTTGGCTTTGACCTGTTCTATTTTCCCTGAAGATGTGCCTGTTGGTTTATTGATGTACAAAATCACATTAAACCGTTCAATTGATTGGATCCCCTTTTTAGAAGGACTCTCAGCTGCTCAGTGTAGGAGAGAGGCAGAAGGGTTAGTCCGTTGTGTCCCACAAACTTTTCTTCTGTCCTTTGTGCATCTGAGACCAGCCTCAAAGGCTGAACTAACCTTCCCCATCCATGTGGTTTTTCACAACTGAGTTTCTCAACAAAGCAGAGCTTTGTTTTTTATGCTGTAGTTCTAATGAGAACGTATTATTTATCTCAGTATCTTCTGCCTGAGTTGCTTTTCCTTAGGAAGGTTACCCAAATGCAGTAGGACAGACCCAGGAAATTCAATTAACTCAGGCCTCCTAAGGGCTTAGACAGGGAGGTTTAAGCTTTGCCAGTATCATTTGAAGAAATGCTCTGCTTGCCTTCATTGCCATGACAATTCTTGATTATGAATTGTATTTCTGAGCATTATGGTCAACCAGCATCCACCCCAAAGTGTAGCTCATCAGTCAGATGAGTGCAGGCTCAAAATCTCCTCAGTAAGATGAGCATTTTTTAAATGGACCTTCCTGTCACAGCCCTTTCCTCCATCTGTTTATCACTATGTGAACAAATGTGTTAGTTCAGAAACATTCACTTTTGAGCACATTTTGAGCTGATTCCTGTGCTGGGAGCTCCGTCACTGCCTTGATGGTGTGGCCTGTGCAGGAGCAAGGTTGTGAGAGCTCCTGCATTAATCCCAGCCACTGTTTTTGTGTTCAAGACTAAGGGAAAATTCCAGCAGCCCCCACTAGTCTGGTATTTAGATGATGTGCTTGAGTGTATCCTGGACAAGGTTTTTCTTTTTGACAGATTTGTGCTTAGAAAGTTTGCCTAGATCAGCCCATTTCCACCCTATTTTGCCCTTTCCAGCAATGGAAAGTCATTGAGTTGCACTCTGTTTACTTCTTTTCTCATAGGTAATTGAAAACTGCCTGGTGTCTCTGGACACCGACAGTGTATGTTCAAGATTTACATCCTTCTCTGCACTTCCACACTTCTAGGCTGCTGTCATGTTAACACTGAATGTATTGATCCAACAAGGTATTTAAGCACATGCTTAACTTCAAGCTCCTGAGTAGTTTCTGTGTTTTTATGAAGCCTGTCACATGCTTGAGGTTGGGTGTATGCTTGTGTCCGACTGGATTGTCTGGTTGGGGTTGAGAAATGAAACCCTGGGCAGAGCCAGGTGCAGCTCGGCCCTGGCTCCTTCTCGGGCTGTGTCTTACAGGGCAAGCTCCAGCCTGTGCTGGTGAGGAGCAGCCTCTCGGGAGGGTTCTTGGGGTTTTCTTTAGGATTTTTGCTCTACTATAAACATGAGATTGGACCTTGATGGTGAGAGAGGAACCTTCAGGAAGAGAATTTGGGAGCCACTCCTGTGAAGAAGAAAGCTTGTGTTCCTCAGCTTTTTACATTGTTAATTTTACTTGAAAGTGATGTGTTGAGACTGCGTTTTTGCACTATGCTGTACATTTGTAAAGTTTTACAGAAGACACTAATTAAACATGTTTCCTTTTTCTCATTTAGTCCTGCTTTGGCATTTCTCTCACTCCTTTCATCTAGCCCTTACTCCTTTTCTCCTTCCCAAGTCCTCAGTTACAAGTGAAAATCACTTCTAATCATTCAGGAAATTCCCCTGTGAGCTCATGTAGGGCCCACTGGTGAGTTGTGGTCACTGTGTGAACACACAGGGGGTGGAGACACTTCCCATGTAAATGTGGCAAATACAGCTTGGAAAGCTGCTGAATTCTTCAAACTAAAATGCCAGCCAGGGTGGATATAGCTGGTAAAATCAGGATCACAGTAAAAGAACCTGTAGTTCTTGAAACTACTTGCTACTTTTTTTTCCCCATTTGTCCTATTTTTCTCTCTTTAAGTGACAACAGAGCTCTAACTTCACTCTTGGAATTATTTTTTAAAATCTTTTGTTTGCAAACATAATGTGATCCTTTCTGCTTACTCATTTTTAGTACAGTAAGTGGATACCAGGACAGGCATTAAAAGACAGCATGGAAAATGCAAAACACAAACTCCTCAAAATAGACCTTATCTAGCTTTCTGTCAGGAAAGGAAGCAGCTACTTTTTCAGGATGGAGCTCATACAGGTTGGTGGCAGCATTGGCAACTTTCTGAAGAGCAGATTCCTGTGCCGGTGCTTTTGGATCACTCTGTTCTCCACAGGCCCTTGGCTTACCCCTGCCCTGTCCTGGGGACCATGGCTTTTACCAGCATGTTTTAAATCATACACGGTGGAAAATGAAATTTAAAGCAATTGTGTTACCCTTGCTAAGGGCTTTTACAATTATTTTGTGTTACTGTGAGGTCTGGTTCTCTTGCCACCAGATGGCACCTAAGCCTAGCTAATAGGAAATACAACTTTTCAACAAGCCCACAGTAATATTTTATTTCTTTAAATGTGCACACCTACAAGAACTGTTCAATTCTATTTATTATAAATTATTAGAGATGTATAGAAACATGAAAAAAGACATTCACCTAAACTTGGCTATACTCAAAATCCAGATCCTGAGACACATCTCAGTGAAAAACAGTAACAGCAGCAGATACAAGTATATGTTTCATTACAGATGCCCTAAAAGGTAAAATCAGATTTTCTATGCATGGATGCTATTTCTGCATCTGTTTAAGCATAAATAATCATAATGTTGAGGAATATTAGATCAGTAAAATATCCCATCAAGAAGCAATCTCCATTTGCCATTGGAGTCCATCTGCTATGACGTACACTGGGATGGACTTAAAATATTAAACACCAAGTTAAAATTTTTGCAGTTACAAATAGAACCTTTATTTAGTTCAAATGACAGACGCACTGAAATATGCTTGAAACTACATCTGTAATGAAACTCTAATATATAAACATTTAACTAAGGCATTTCTAGAAGGATGCGAAGGCACAAATAACACAAGACTGGAATTTAACCTCAAACCAGTAGTTTTCAAAGTAGTGAACAGGCAGCTGCCCTGAGGAGCTTGGAGCCAAATGCAGTGAGTTTTGATGTCACAGTGTTATGTCAGTTTTAACTAATGGTCCCATTGCTGGCCTCCATAGTTTGGGAATATTTCCATATAGTCAGCCAGACACTCTGCTCCAGATTTGGTCTGTTTTTTTTTTCAAAGAGATTAGTCCAGTCCACTCTCACCATCCTTATCACCTTGTGCTTTGTGAGGACATTGTTCCCCCGCAGCCAGGCCCTGTGCTTCTCCATCACTGCCATTCCCTGTTAAAAGCACAAAGGCACTCATCTTTAATACTGAAAAAAGAAATACAGAGCCCAATTTCTGAAAACCATTTAAATGGAACTCAGTAAGAAATCCTGTGTAGAAAAAGAGAAAACATTTTCATTCCTAATTTATTAGGATTCCCACGTAAATAAAAGGAGGAGGTAATCGTAACTAACAATCTTCAACAGGAGCTGAACAGATCCTTAGTGTGTCTGTGCCACCCCCATTTTCTCTGTGATTACTGTCATCACCATAAGCTTACCAGCCTCTTCCCACGAGCTTGGGTCATCTGGTTGATGACAGACTGGTGACAGCAGTAGATGATTCTTGGGCTCAGTGATTATCTCTTGTATCAAGGGTTTCATAGGAGCTACCTCTTTATCTTTGATCTCCAAGTATCTTTCTGATTTATCAGGCTCTGTAAAGAAGCTTTCAAGAAGGGGTCTTAAGTGCTCCTTTTCATGCTCTTTACGGTTCTGACATACATTTGAAAAAATTGCTGTTGGAACTTCTTCTACTGAATTCTCAAACATACTTTTATTTTTTTCCTCTAATGCAGAATTGCTGTAATTTGTCACTTCAGAAATTATTTCAATCTTTGGGTGACAGTCCTGCTGTAAAGGCAGAAATGTAATTGAAAAATTACTCTTAAATATAAAAGCTAAAGGATGGGTAAATATCTCTTGGACTTATGTAACAGTTATCAGCTTTGATGTGCTTTTCTCATAAAATATATGGAATTTGTGCTTCACTCATAGCTCTGCTGCTTTGTGGATGAATCTTAGGTTAGCAATTTCTCAGACATCAGCAATGAACTGACCATAAACTAATGAACAGTTCATAAAAAGAGCAACTATTTCAGCAATGTGTGGACTCTATTCTAATATTTTACAACACACAAGGGAACCTGACCAACATCTTCATCTGTCTTCAGCTGAGAACCAAGCACCCTTTGGAGCTGGACAGCTGCAAACACATCCTCCTTCCCTAATCCTCTTTCCTTGCCTGCTTTTAATTGGAGGCTCTGTTGGCCAAGACATTTTGCAACCCTGTTACGAGTTATGCCTTATGTTGACTGTAGGAACAGTTGGCATTATCTTGGAAAGACTTGTAAGAACATGTACTGTACCAGCCTCTGTCTCCAGCAAGGCCAGTATGATTCTGTGATCAGCACGAGAATCAAAACTGCTTTTAATCTTTGTTGTCTTCTTTTTTTTCTCTTCTATTTCTGCTTACAGGCTTGTGCCTAAAAAATTAGTTTGAGCAAAGCAAAACACTAAGATGGACAAGGACTGGTATGCAGTGGAGAGAAAGAGTTTCAATCTCTCTGTGATTTCAGTTGAAAAGTCAGATTTTATTCAGCAGCAGGCAATTTGCACCATATTACTACTGGTAACATATTTTAAGACTAATCTTCAGTGTAACACTACATCCTATTAAGAAATTAAACCTATGTAACTGTTGCATTACTGATCATAAGTTTTTATTCTATTTGTGCTACACAAGAATATAAAAAAATCAGATTAAAAAAAAAAGATTTACATGTAGATATGAACTGCTGAAATCATCCATTTTAGTTTGTAAATGCATAACTGATTGCGTATCCCAAAACAGCATTTCACAACTTGGATTATCCTCATTTTGGAAAATGTTTGTAGATGTGTTTAGGGAAGCTTCATTACTGGAATTAATGAAAATGTTACCTTTTGAACAAAGATTTCCTCTTCTGGGAGTAACTCGCTTACAACTATATCTTCTAAATCAGGCAGTTCCTGAAAACAATCACAGATCATTAAACACTGGGAAGAGCTACTGTAACTCATAAAAAAAACCATCTCTGGCTTACTGGACAACTTCCTCAAAGCAAAGCTCATCAGGGTAAGAGGTGACAGCCAGCAGGAGCTCCCTGCCATCCTCTCACAGGGACAGTTTGCTGTTAAGCGCATGTAGGAAAGGGGAAATTCATCTGTCTCCAGAAATTGCAAATGGGAAAGCAATCACCTTAATGTCAGACTGAATGCTGTTTTCTACTGTGCTGTGTGATTAAGAAAGAAAACAGGATAAAGAGTAAGGCATTAATAGGATTTTACAAGCAAACATGGTTTATTCTCTTAGCTGTTTCCAATCTATTCTATAGACTTAATCCCAACTGCAACCCATCTTTCTGGGTAAGTGCCAAATCCAGACCTGCAGTTTTCCTGAAATGGAGTATCAGTGAACTCTGTTAACCTAAGCACACCTAATAAAACAATGTTTTATTGTGAATGCCTCATAATTAAGGATACAGAACTGCAAACATGCTAAGAACAGTTTTTCCTCAGACAGGTCTGATTATTTCAGCTTTCCACTAGAAAATATTATCTCAGACAACTGTCATTTGCTGATATGAAAGCAAAACCAGAAGGTGGGAATGCAAAATCACAGGTAGAAACTACTATCTTGTTGCCATTTTTTTTAGTGTAGGTCAATACTGGGATAAGCAGCTCCTTTTGGTTTTAGATATTTTTAGCACTTAATGATTTTGTAGCAGACTTCTTGGTATGGTAGCATCAGGAACATCTATTCTATACTGTCTTGTGTGGGAAGATTATTATAGAACTAAAATCAAGAAAGGAAATTTCTCCTTCCTGATATGGCTGCAGTCACACAGTTTATATATGGCATTAAAAATGTACAAATTAAGATCTGAGACTAATGTGAAGTTTGATGTCAACAGGGAGATGAAATAACTGTTACGTCTTCTTTCAATCATCAGGGTGCATTTGCAGATCAAACCAAAATCACTTACTAAACGTTAACCTAGTTTAGGTACATGGGAATGTCGTTCCCACACTGCCAAGGCATGTGCAGCAACATGAGCTTGTTTCTGCTTGACAAAGGCATGTCATAACCACCCATTACAAATCCTCCTCCACTCTTCTCCCATATATTACTCCTGAGATATCTACAGACTCAGGCTACAAATAAAGACAAAGGTGCTGCTCCAGAGCTTCTCACCATCGGCATCTTCCCAACCATTCCCTGCTATGTCAGCACGAAGCTTCCTCGGAATATCTGCAATAGGGTAAGTACTGTTGGGAGACGCTCTTTCTATTACTAAAGGTTATTGGAGAACAAGTATCATAGAACACTGAAATGTGCATCAGTGTGTGATTTGGGTTTGGTTTTTCTTCTGGAAATTAAAACAGTCCCATTTTTTACATCTCTAAAGAAACCCCATGGATCTGTGCTTAAGAGTTACTTTTATACTGCCTTAAAGTTTGTGCAAAGGAGCTTCCTATGGTGCCATAGGGCATCAAGAGAAAAACGAACACTGAATCAAGGAGATCTTCACACTGTGGGTACCTACAGTATCACTACATATTTAAAACCTTTACTTCAGATGCTTCAAGATCTACTTCTAAGAATAATATTATGCATACTTTTGAGTCGCTGCCCATTCTCTCCACTATCATTTTTAAACCTGTTATTGAAAGATAGCTAAACAGGAGGAGGCAGCAGCAAACCCTCTACTGAAGCAATGCATTGAGCTCTTCAATAACAACATGGAATTTTTCCCTGGGAAATTAAAAGCACAGCGAAGACATAAGGCTTTCCTGCCAATAATTAACAATGGCAGTATAAGGTATCAAAGAGTGTATTAAGTGCTCTGGGAAATCATAAGCTCAGAAGTTTTTATTGCTGTTTATATCATAGTCTGACACTGTCAGTTTATCAGCAGTGTCCTAATTAGGACATACTGAACAATTGTCCTTTGAAGTGAGGTTGTATTTTTCAGGGGTATCTATGTCCTCCGCATGGTTAAATGTGATAAACATATTTAAATGCTGCATCAGATAGAAATGTTCGATAATAGAGGGCCATACTACAAATGTCAATCACTTATTATTGTATCTGAATAATGTACATTCTGCTTTTGTTGGAAACAGACATCAGAGTTCTATTTTGAGAATTAATTTATAATACCTAATACTGCTGAGTAAAATTTACAGTAATGGGGTTGCTGTTTCTTCCCCATGCTTCTTCTGGAATAGTTCACATTTTCAACTGCATATTTAATTTGAGTTTTGATTAAGAGGACAAATGTGTCTACTAGATTCTTTTTGCTGTGATCTCTGTTTTTAAATGAGAGCTCGCATTAGCTTCTCCAGAGAAATCACAAAGATAGAAGGTCAACTTCAGGTGATTTACGGGGCAAAAGGATTTATAGGATAAAAAATTTAAGGACAAAATAAACTTTGGAAGCATTCTTGATATATGTTCCACTGGAGAGAATACCTCTGCAACTTTACTTTCTGGGAATTTGTCTTGCTTTCTTTTTATTTTTCCTAACAGTAGACCTTTCTTAAAAACCTGCCTATATAGATTTTTTAGCCAGAATGTTACAAGAATTAACTTGGACAAGACAATGTGACAACCCACATGTGAACTTCTCTGAATCTAATACATACATCAAGGCAAAGTTTCTCCAGTGTCTCCAGTTTGAACTGTTCAATTTCAGCATATTCATCCCTCTCAGGAAGCATGGCCTTGTCAGTGGCTGCCTCCTGTCCTGGTAGATCCAAAGAATAAACAACAGTCAGTTGCAAGAACTAAATGAATTAAAAAATGTCTATATTGCAACAGCAAGCACTGCAAAGGAAAGCATAAACTCTCCTGGCCTGTCACTAAACCTGGCATGTTTGATAAGTGAAGTTCCACCTTTAAGTTGCAGAAGTTGCATTATTTGTTGTATTTAAAGAATATTTTATCCAGTATTGCTTGATTTCACCTCGTCACTGTGGAAATCTAATGGAATATTTTTACGTATTAATCAGTTGGTTTGAGCCACAGCAGAGGCAGTGCTACACTAAGACAGTTTGGTTCATCATCTCTGCACCCTCAGTTTGATTTGGTTTTTCACTCTGTACGTTACCATTGGTCTCCTTGTTGAAATTTGTGCATTTGTAGGAGTCTGGTTCCTGTCCAACCTCTTGAACTTCATCAGGAGTATTTCCAGATGTGAAATCTCTGTTATCTCCTCTATTTGGTAGAAGTGTTACCACTTTATCACAAACATCGAAACCTTCATTTTTAAATTTCTCCGTCTTTTCTTGAGCTTCTTCTTCTTCTGACCTCTTTGAAGTCTCTGACATATTGGAATTTCCATCACCATCTTTTGAATTTGCAGGTGCTCCTACAGAAGAAACAATTTCATTAAAATTGCTGAGCTAATCTACCATTGCTCATTTTAAATATCCAAACACTACTACATTGGCCTAAAATATGCAGAAAAAGCTCCTACTTTGTTTGAGCAGCTATTCGTGGATGATTAATCCTCCCAAGACTGCAGCAGTGCTGTGGGTTTTCCCATCTCAACTACCCAGCAAACAGAAGTTCCCCAGAAAAAAAAAATCATCTAGAGAAAACACTTAAATAACAATTGTCTGGTACTTGTAATACTTTGAAAAGACTCACAAGTGACTACATATTTAAATACATGCTTGAGGACTTTGATGGATCAGCAAAAAGTGCTGGTTACCCTCTCCTTTGCGCAATCCACTTGCTTGCAAAAAAAGTTTTACTTGTTAGTCAATCCAAAGATATATCAGATAAAGACACCTCTGCACATTCAAATTGAAGTGGTCACAGACATCTTCCAAAATACTACGCACAAACCTTCTAGGATATCTGTTGCAACTCCTTCCATGTACTTTTGTCTCTTCTCTTCCTCTGCTTTTTGCCTAAGAGCTGCTAATGCATCAATGCTATCTTGGATTTTTTTTCTCTCTCTGGTTTCCCATTTTTCCCTTTCTGCTCTTTCAGCTTCAAGCCCTCCAAGAGCCCAGGCTTCTGCACAGGCTCTAATGAAAACAAAAAAGCTCACTGTAATACAGCTGTAAAAGCCCATCTTTGTGATGACAGAGAAATTTAAAATAGCTTGCAACAGCACAAAATAGCTGCAAGAGAAAAAAGCAGATAGCAGTGACAATCCCTTATGCAACAGGGATAAATATTTTTCTCATCTTTTACGTGGAACTGAAACAAAAGAAACAGAGATATCCAAATGCTGGTGATTACATCACTAGAGGTTGGTCCGATCTTGGCTCAGCTCTTCCAGACACCTGCTCAGTTTCTGTTGAAATTAAGATTTGCTTCTGGTCTATAAACTTGGTGTAAGACAATTCTGTTCAAGAATTATTTTGTGAAAAAATACATTGCTTTTTTCTAGGTATACTAGATGTAGAACTTTGTAGTACAATACTCTTCTCCTCGAAGTCACCCACCTTCAATAAATTATACTGGTCATCCTTCTTTTCCTTCCATGACAGTATCGACAAAAAATGGATGAGCGATGGTTAGCACTTGATCTTTGTTGCTGTGTAAAGAAGATGGCTGTATTTCTTACCTATCCTTTGGGAAAACTGGTCTGTCATCCAGATATGTCAGTTGTTTTAGTCGAACAGTGAGTGTTTTTCTATAATTAGCAATTTTCCTTATCACCTCATTTCCCATCAAATTCAGCACATGCTAGAGAAACAAGGGAAACAATTTTTAAACTTGAGCAGAAAAACTCCCAATCTGGATATGAATTTTCCCTGCTATTTCAAAAGAAACACATGAATAAAACATCCAGGGTGTTACAGGCGATCTACAAGAAACAAAACAACATTTAATAACGTTTCTTTTAGACTGATACCTATTGTGCACTGAACTACCCAACAAAGCCACTTAATGGGGTTCACCCACACACGACAGAAACCCTCAGATATTTTTGGCTTACCAGATTAGGCATGGTCTCCAAAATAGTTACAATACTCGGATCACTTAGATTGTTGTGGGAAAGATCAAGAACGGAGATACTTGGGCATTCTTGCAAGTGCTGGATGTCTTCCACTGTTCGTAATTTATTGTGGGCGATCTGCAGAGTCTGCAGGACTTTCAGACAAGCTGCCAGACAAGAACAGTACAATGAAAGGTAAGACTTGTTGCTTCACAGAGGGTTTTTTGGAGCAAATAAAAAACTACATTGTCAAATTGTTTATATTGAACTTGGAGCTTTTTTCTAAATTTGTTATTCTGCTATATGTACTTTTGGTTAGGCCTCCAAAGCTGAAAAAATAGCTGCTTGGTTTTATGATGGTGGTTGTTTTTAATTCACATTTCAAACTAATCACTTACACAAAAGCAAGAGCTTGTGTTTCAAAATTCTCCATTGTATACAAATAGTAATGCAGAGGAATCGCTTTTTATTTTCTGCTGAAGACAGAATAAATCTTTTAGCAGATATAAAAGATTTGGTAATTGTGTCTGCAACTGCCAAAGCACATCTTAACTGTAAATAAATGGTGAAAACTGGATTGTCAGCCTGTCTGCAACACAAATAACTACTGTGATGGTATTAAGAAGTGAGGAAAAACTACTTAATTATCCTAGGTATCCATGTGAAAATAGTTCCTATGTATTTTCTGTTTCTCAGCATAGGTTTGATTCCTCATCAGACACCCTTTAGGCTTTTGTATGGATATTGTGCAAAATTCTAACACAAAAAAATCCCTTGAAACTAGTGCCACTAATGAAAGCTTAGTCAGAGCTCAGCGGAATGGGTTTGCATCTGCAGTTCTTACAGAGATTCTCGATGGTCTTAATGTAGTTGTTGCTGATATTGAGGGAATCCAGTTTTTTTAAGGGTTCAAGGTTTTCAATTTTCTCAATTAAATTGAGTTGCAAGTAGAGGGAACGCAACTCTGTCTGAGCCTCCAAATTTTCAATTTTTCTTAAGCCATTGCATTGCAGAAACAAACACTTCAGTCCAGTATATTCTTCAAGATTCTCCAAGCGGTCAAATCCTGAAGAAAAAAAAAAGATTTTTAAAATGAAATGGTATTGGCTGAAAACAGGTCTTTGGAAGAGAAAATATGTATATTTTCCAAGGCCAGTATTTTAAGACATTTCTCAGAGGCTCCTGTTTCAGGAAAAAAACCCCAAAAATATCTCCCTTGAGTCCTATAGATCCTTTGAATGGCTCCACAAAGTGAATTTGATGTATAATCAGTTTACTTTTCTACCTTCATATTAACTCATTTTGTTTCCCAAATCCAGTATTATATAAAATTGTGTTTCTAATTTAAAAGAATTACTAGATACTTTACTTCCGTAAGCCATTAAATAGATTTTCTGCTAAAATGCTACTTAGAATGATTGATCTAAGCAGTCATGTCCACATCTTACCTTTATAATGCAAGTACAGTGTATCGTTTAAGTGCGGGGTCCAGTATAACTTCTGCTGTTTACAGATGTCTAGCAGAACCTTTTTTGTCATTCTAAAATAGTATAAGAAGCAGAAGCAAAATAAAAAATGTATTTCAGTACTCATTCTGAAATATTTGGTTTCCTTACAGATTCCAATGCAACACAATTCACAGCTCTTTCATGCAAGAGAAACAGCTACAGCTTTCAAAGTTATATTCCAAATAAAAATAAAGTAGTGGGGTTTATTTGTTTTTTTTTTTAGTGTGGCTTTTAATTTCTACCTCTGAAATGAGTTACCAGGCCCTTCAGCTAAAAAAACAGAGAGTTCATAGGAAAATGGGCAGGGAATTAGAGAGTTCATCTTCTAGGAAAAGGGCAGCATGATTCTATGCTAGCTTCTAGTTCCTTCCTCTCCAGTTCTTTCTGCTGTTCCTTGTTGCTTTGATACAGGACTTTTTGGTGGCAGAGCCAAAACACAACATTTTTCTCAGACTAGAAGAATCAGTAGTTATCAACCTAACATTGTAATGAAATGCTGACTCTGAAATAACACCAAAGAAAGTTTTAAAATACAGCCGTGGCTGGCTGGGAATGCCTCTAGGAATTAGCAAAATGCCTTGTCTGAACTGATATGGAGAAATGGTTAAATCTACTGGCAAATTACTTCCACAGGAGTTTGAACAATTTTCTTCAGACCTATTAAATGAATACATCATGTAGTGAGAATGCAGTTTGCTACTGTGGCCAGAAAAACCAAACATCTGTACAGATGCTGGAAATATCACTAGTACTTGATTTATCCATTATTCTCAAGTTCATCTTCAAAATTGTTCTCCAGAACTAAGATGAACACACAGAATAGCAAAACTCCTGATGATGCCAAGATGTAAATAAAACACATCCACAATCCGTGTATTACCTTACAGAGCCCCTCCTTTCTGCTGTCCTTTGACTGGATGAGCTGGTTCCAGACTTGTGATCTGTACTTGATTTTTCCTCATTCTGCTGATCTGCTCTGGACATAGAGCTGACTTCTTTTTCTTGAGTTTTAACAGCTTAATACATCAGAAAACAAGTTGCAATTTAACAGCAAGGGTGGGGAAAATGTGTCACGTTGCCAATTACTTTAAAGAAATATTGAAGAGCACTTGAATATGAATTTCAATAAGAGCACTGTTAGTCTAGGTCTTCTACAAATTTACCCATTTGCACTCATTGGAAGGTGTCTTTACACTGCCTTTGATTAATTGCAATTTCAGTATTTCTCTCTTCAGATACTTGTCATGGACTTTCTACTTGCACTTGTAGTCCGAACATTTAAAGAGAAAGTGCAAACACAATGATTGTAACAGCTTACTTAAACAGGACTGTAATTAAAACATAATAATTGGACATATTTAGTAACAGAAGAAGCAATGGGCTGAAACTGATGCACAGAAGTTCCACCTGAACATAAGGAACTTCTTTACTGTGCGAGTGACCATGCACTGGAAGATTGCCCAGAGACGGTGTGGAGTCTCCCTCACTGGAGATATTCCAAAAGCATCTGGAAGCAATCCTGAGCCATATGCTCTGGGATGGCCCTGCTTGAGCAGGAAGGTTGGACCAATGACCTACTGTGGTCCCTTCAAACCTAACCCACCCTGTGACTCCATGATTTAGAGGTCAGGCTAGCTGTGTGATTACAACACCGGAAGAAGTATATCTTCAGCAACAGGAAAGTAAAGAAATAGAGGGAAAGTAAAAAAGACCACAGGAAGATAGCAATTGAGTATGCCTCAGGTAAGTCAGGATTTCAGTGACTTTGCTGGGAGAAAGCACACACTCTGTATTTGCATCCAGATGAGTACGAACAGCCGTGATGGGCAGGCTTTGTGTCCTGGCAAGCGAGCCGAAGGGGCTCACCTGTGCTCACAGCGCTGCCCTCACGCTCCGTGTGGGCACCTCCGCTCCCGGTGTCGCCCAGCGGCGCCTCTGACGCCTCAGGAGCCAAGACCTCCCCTCCGCGGCCGCTGCCCGGGTCTCCAGCAGGCGCCGCCTGCATTCTAACACCCCCCGAGCCTGTATCGGAATTATGCTCTGAATTTTTCAGACAAAATGTCCACAGGCTTTAGCGGGTGTCAGGCGAGAGACGGAGCGGACCCGCAACCCCAGCCCCAGCCACCGCCTCAGCCGTGGCCATAGCGACAGCGCGCGCAGGCCCACAAGCCCTCGCGGCCGCTCCCGGCGGCCCCGCGCGGCGCAGGCGGCGGCGGGCGCAGGCAGCGCGGAGGGCTCGGCTCAGCCCTGCGGGTGAGGCGCCGGCGGGTCAGTGCTGCAGAGGGGATGGGTTCCGTCCGCTGCAGCCTGGGACAGGGAGGGCCCCGGGCCGGGTCTGGGTGAGGGGCCGAGGCGCCGGGCCAGCTCGCTGGGGCTGCGCGGGGAAGGCGCGCCCGGAGCCCACTGTCCCGCCCTGGGCGAGGGGCGGGCGGGGTGTGGCGGTGCCGGGCGGCACATCGGGGCCTGCTGAGGAGAGGACGGATTTGTTCTTGCTTTAAAAATGCATTAGCTAGTAAAAGCCGTGTGAGGCACAGCAAGCGCGGTGTGCGGAGTGCCTGATGCGCTGCACCATGCCGTGGTGCAAGGACAGTGATAGATGCTGTGCTTTTGACAGCGCTGGAGATTGGCTTTCTGTCTCTGAGCCTCCTTTGTCTCTCATGTAGCTTTTTGTCTTTGAAAGAGCCCGTTGTTTCTTTGTGTCTCAGCTCTCTCGTGCTGGTTACCCTTGCCTGTCCTTTAGGTAGTTCTTCATCTTCCAAAATTGGTTTTCACCTGTTCAGTTTCTGCTTGAATTGTTTTACTTACAGAATTGTTGATCAGTGTCGTTGCAGTATGACTGATTAATAGCTAAACCCTAGAAAAAGGGCTAAACAATACCTAAACCAGTGAGGATGATGATAGGTGACACCCAAATTTTAGCAGACTGACATGTGACTTTTCTGCATCAAAATAGTGCTCAAAGTGTAACATGCTGAATCTCAAAGGTTATCCATACAGTCTGAAAAGTTTACATGGCCCAAGAGGCAATTGTAATTACCTGTGTCTTTTTTTTTTTTTCTTCAGGCTTGTGGTCACCATGGCTGCAGTGGATCGATTCTCCCTCTTATACAGAGAAATCAGTCGCTCCTGCAGTTTCTACATAGAAGCCCTGGCTATTGTGGGAGCTTGGTACACAGTGAGAAAGTGTGTGTCTCTGGCGTTGGACACTTACAGCGCGCTCAGGCTGCACGTTGTTCCAAAGCTGAGTGGGGAGATTGATCTCGTCAAGAAGTATGGAAAGTGGGCCGTGGTCACTGGTAAGAGATGAAGTAGTGAAATTGCTTGTGTTGATATAACATACTGTGCCAGTACTGTGAAACTTGTTAGCTTGTGCTACTGTGCGAGCTTTATGACACAAGCCGAGGCCTGTATGATCTCTGGTTGCAGGTTAATCTACCTGAGCAGTGGCTGCTGTTCATTGTCTTTATAAATTAATTCCTCAGGAGATGGGCAAGCTAAGTGAGTTGACTAACTGCTGAGAAAGAATCACAGCAATTGTTGCCCGCATTTGCAAGGTACATCTTGACCACCTGCAAGTGTAGACAGAGATGCAGATAAGATCCCTTTTTGGCTATGAGGTGTTCATATGTGATCTGGTTCTTCAGTAGGGTTTGAGTCCTGTACCTCTGACATCCCTGCCTTTCATTAAGGTTCTCCTTTGAGCTCTCTCTTGTTGTCATAGAAAATATAAAACTTTTATGAGGGGAATTGCAGAAGCTGGTTGACAGTGTTGTCTTTACTGCTGTGTCTTTGAATTCAATATATTCAGTGCTACGTGATCTCAGAAAAAAAGAATAAAGCTATAATTCAAAGAACTGTCAAAGTAGAAGGCTGGAGTTGCTCATTTTTTCACCTGTGTGTTCTACTGCTTTCTCTTGCAGGTAGCACAGATGGTATTGGGAAGGCTTATGCTGAAGAACTGGCAAAGCATGGTGTCAACATCATCTTAGTCAGCCGAAACAAAGAGAAGCTGGAGGCTGTATCCAGGAGCATATCTGAAACCTATAAAGTGGAAACAGATTTCATAGTAGCTGATTTCAGCAAGGGGCGTGAGCTTTACCCAGTCATTAAGGAGGCTCTGAAAGACAGAGAAATTGGGATTTTGGTGAATAATGTAGGAATATTTTATGCCTACACAGACTATTTTACTAATCTCTCTGAGGATATGCTATGGGACTTGATCCATGTAAATATTGCTTCTGCTACCATGATGACACATATTGTGCTGCCAGGCATGGTAAAGAAGAAGAAAGGGGCAATTGTGAACCTTTCTTCGACAGTCTGTTGTCAGCCAACACCGATGTTGACAGTCTATGGAGCTTCTAAAGTAAGTTGGGATGTGGTGTTAAATAGTATGCACTGGAAAGTACATTATAGGTTGGTTGTGTTTTGAGGTTTTTTTTTTTTAACATGTTCAGCAGGGATGTCAAAATACTTGAATGTTTTCTAGGGATATGTTTAAATACTGGAAGTGAATGGTACATGTAGTATGCAGTAAACTCTTCATCCTCACCAGTGCTGTACTTTGCTCTTGGATTTTGTGTGAACTGTGGCATAACAGTCATTCTAGGAGTAATGTTGCCTTTCTCAGATGCACAAAGCAGAGAGGCAGTTCTGTGGCTCCCATTTAAAGGATCCAGAATTTAGTCTCTCTCTTCTTCAGCTGATGCACATACCTCAAGCGTCTTGCGTACCAATGTTTGGTAGCAAAAAGGGCTATTCTCATGCTCAAACCACCACTGTGACAAGGAGTGTGGCCAAATCAAGCCACTGCTTCATGTAACACCAAGGAATGTTGTGCCATATTTGGGGACAAGTGAAAAGAACTCCCCCATAATTGGCCTTCCTGAGGAGATCCAGCCAGTAATGGATGGGATGGGGCAGCTGGGTGATGCTGGAAGAATGAATGCTTGTGGTGATGGTGGATTTACACTGGATGACATCCTGCTGAACCCACAAAAGCAGCTGAGATTGTGGAAGGATGTCACCTAGATCCAGTGTCTGAACACAAGTGGTTATTGCTCCCAACTGTCCGTGGCTGCCTTCTGTTGTAGCCTTGCTCCTGACATAGCTCTTGTGTGTATTTCCTTTGGCCTGGAGCAAAACCAGCTCTTACTACCCCAAGCTATAAAACTCCTTGCAGACTTTCTTCAGTGTGGAAACTGGCTTAAGATTACTGTTTCTGTGCAGGTATCTGCCCCTTTGATTATGCTAAGTGTATGTAGAACTGCATTTTGAATTAAAACAATTAAAAGGCTTGAATGAAAAAGAAGAAACACAAATGTACCAAAGTTTCTTCACTTAGCTGACATCATTAATCCAAATTCTAGATCAGCAATCCAGCTATAAGCCTGGCCTCAGAACACAGACGTGAGAACAAGCAGCTTTAACATCCTAAGCCTCTTTGTGCATTAACTAACAGTGTATGGTATTTGAAGTGGTTGCTTTAGTTTTCCTAAAGGAGCTATAGGAGCATTTGTTCAAGATGCTTTCCCAGCAAACTGTTGGGAAAACCTTTTGCAAGGCTGTTTGGGAGCAGCAAGATGTCTGCTTACAAGCTGAGTCTAAAATGCTTTTTCTCAGGGAGAACTGGCTATGTGGCACGGCAGTAGCTTCAGCAGGGAAGACATCAGTGTTGTTGCCCTGATAAGACTGAGCCAGGCTCATTTTTCAGTCTGATTCCAGCAGTCCCAGTTATCAGGCTTGTGCTTTTTTTGTTACTCTCTAAAAGTAAAAAGAGCTAATGGAGGTAATGCAGATACACATAAATGAATAATTTTGCATAAGAAAGTGCCAGAAATAAATAACCTGACCTTTGGAGAAGACAGTTGAATGCAAAATTCACCTGTAAATGTATTAAAGAATGGGACTTTATTTTCTCCTTCTGAGAGTAGTAGGTAGAGCTGGCTGTAGAGTGTCCTTGCAATGCCCCCAGAACAAACAAGGCATTTGTTTTAGATTAAATGAATGTTTTTGTACTATTTTTAAGCAGAAATTGTCAGATTGTGTTAAGCAGTCATTTTGTCCTGCAAGTTACTGTACCATGGCAGATTTATAGCAAATAACACATAGAAACGTTGATAGTACTCCAGAAATTAATATTTTTATACTATTTATTAATTTGTTATTTATTGAGCTGGTGTATAAAATATGTTACAACTGTTCTGTAATTTTAATAACACCCTGCCCTGAGATTTCATTGTTTAAAAAAAAAAGGAAAAAAAAAGTCTCTTTCTGCTTTTGTCTTTCTAGAGCTACATCGACTATTTCAGTAGAGCACTACATTATGAGTATGCCTCTAAAGGAATTTTTGTTCAGAGTCTAATGCCATTTGTAACTACTACAAAAATGCTATCATTCAGCAGCACTATGTCAAAGAGATCTATCTTTTTTCCTACTGCTGAAGAATATGCAAGACATGCTGTTTCTACTCTTGGGTTGTCCATAAGGACCACTGGTTATTGGAAACATGCAATACAGGTAATGGAATTCATTAAACTATTTCATGTTTGTCAGTAGAAGTAAATCAGCTGTTTACTTTCTTAGGAGTCTGAATGAAAACTATACTTATTCTGAAGAAGTGTAATGTATATTGTAGACTTTAAGGCATTGTGCCATGTTTTCTCACTAGTTCTGTTTTTTTTATGCTTGGGCATGCTTATTTTTAAGATCAGAGAGTGAATCCAATTCCCCCTTGAAATGCACAGCAAAAATGGGAAAGAGAAAACCTTTTACTGAAAAGCATAGAGTGTGTCATTTCACTTGGGGTGTTGCTGGGCAAGTGCTTCACTGTCTTCTGTAAGCAGAAACAGCATTTTTCAGTCTTAATTCCTTGTGTGTATTTCTGCTTTGGGGAAGAGTGGGTAGGGAGGATGGAATAATAGCAGGAAAAAAACTCCATATTTTTGTTCTAAGCTACCTGGAAGCAGGTCCTCCCATTTGTTAGGGTTTTCATCTCTGGGGGCAGACTTTTATGCACATTGGTCACGTCTCATGTATCTGACCTAGTGGCTTCCTTTAGCATTGGGTTGAGTAGATGGAAATGAAGAAGTGGGGATTAGTCCAAAAGGAATAAAAGAGATGGGATAGATTCTGGCAAGATGTGGCAGTTAAAGGAAATGGACAGAATTGCTGTTGTGAACTTGATCAAAACACGATTCAGGATTTATATGCAGAACTTAACTGTTCAGCTGTGGGCATTACTTAAGAAGCAGCTAAATAGATGTACTTACAAGGGGTTGAATTTAAGGCTTAGTTGATGATATTTAAACACTTTTTGCCTCGCTTAAATAGTGATTTAAGAAACTGATTGTTTATTTTAATGGAATATATCCTTATCTATCCCTTCCTTTAATTTTTTTCTGTTGTCTCCCCATGCCTCTCCACAGTTCACACTGGGTGAAAGCCTGCCTGAATGGATGTGGGCATGGTTTTCTCTGTATTTGAGCAGAATTCTACGCAAGCAAGCTTTGACAGCCAAAGCGAAATAGGAGCAGCTTGATGTCCCACGTGGCAATTCTGATCAGTGCTGCAGAAATGTGTAATGAACCTTGGAGGACTTACTGTAACTTATCCATACCTTGTTAAGCAAGCTACCTAACCTAGACAGCAAAAGTCTGGATCCTCTCTGTATCCTTACATTAAATAGTTCCTGTGCTGCTTTCCTTTATGACAAAGTGCTGATGTTCTTGATGTTAATCTCTATTCACTTTCTCATTGAGATAATTGGGCTGGAGCAGGTACAGTTTTATTTCTCCCAATAAGTGATGGTCTCTCACATAGTGCTACATGATGTCTCAAATTGTCAGCTTTGCCAATGGACTTGTCCAAATCCCTTAGAAACGGGATCCCCCAAAAATCAAGTAATTCTAAATGATGTGAAGTTGTGGAGAAGACGGACAATAGTATCTGGGCCAGGGACCCATGGTAGGAGTCTGTCTACAACTGATGCCAACCTCACCTGGTCCTCAATGCTGTTTGCTTCAACTGCGCAGGATAAAACTGTTGTGTTGCCAACAACGCCTTCCACTCGCTGGCAAAGGGACTTTAAACGAATACATTTAATTTGGGCAAAGGTTTAAATGCAGCTTGAGGCCGGTGAAGCTGCCGTGTCCCGCAATGCCGCCCTATTCCCTGCGGGGGTCTGATCCCCTCAGCCCCGTGTGGACAACGGCGCTCCCAAACGCCTGTTCCAGAGGGCCCGTGACCGCCTGCGCATGCGCAGCGCGGCTCCGCGGGGCTCTCGCGAGGCTCTCGCGAGAGCGCGGCTGTAAACAGCGCACAAGATGGCGGCAGGCCTGGCGTCGGCGGCGGCGGCGGCGCGGTGAGCAGAGGACGGGGCGGGCGGGACGGGCCGGGAGCGCCGCAGCTCTCAGGGCCTGGGGCGCGGGCGAGGCGGTGCTCGCTGCCCGTCATCTCCCGGGCTGCCTCGCCTGCCGCCGCGGCGTAGGGCGCTCCCCGCCGGCTATCACTTCACCTCCGCCCTGCCCGGGCCGCGAGCGGCGGCGCTGCCCCGCACGGTGCCCGGCCGCGCTCACTGCTGCTTTAGTCCGGCCGGGGCGGTACCGGGCACGGGCTTGCTGTGCTCGCTCGTGGCACCGGCAGAGCTCCCCGGGCGGGACGGTGCTACTGCGCTGCAGCCGGTGCTCCCCAGGGCTTTCGCAGCCGGCGTCTTGCGGCGTGCCCAGTGCCCGGGATGGGGTGCCCTCGCTTCGGAAGAAGCAGGGAATGACTCCAAGCGTAGCTCTTCTAGGGCAGGGGCAAGTTGGCAAGTGTGAGTCCCGTCCAGCCCCTCACGGTATGGATGTTAAACAGAATAAAAGCCTATGGGCGTGCTGTTCCTTTGCTCTTAAGTTTCCATCATACTTCATTATCGTGCTTACGTACAACCTTTTATCAGCCATAAGGGTGTTTATTTTGCTCATTTGTGTGGTTATTTTATTTTATTGCTGTAGGGGTTATTAACCGATGAAGTGATAAAGCAGGCAGAGCTCAGCCAAGGCAGTGCACTGTAGCTATGTTACAGTTAGGAATGAAGGGGAAGCTTTATAATCACAAGCAGTTTGTCATGATGTTGTCAGTCAAAAGCAGAGGAACTTTCTGTCCCTGTTACAAAGAAATACTTGATAATGCTAAATAAAGTTAAATAAAAATGAAGTAACAACTGTTGCATTCAGACAGGATTCATCTGTTGTTGAGCTGTGAGGTCAGCCCATCATTCCCCTAAATCATGTGAATCCCCTAATAAGGCTCCTACTTTCCAGACATGGTCACAGCTGCAAAGTACAGTTCTGTTCTGCTTCTCCAGGTGCTGTGACAATCCAGATATAAGTGTTTCTCTTTCATTATCTTTTAATGGCCTTTTATCTTTCAGTTGCTGGTTGAGTGTTTGGAATTCAAAAGAATACTAGTGTTGCAATTTTTCATGAGTGTATTATGGACTTCGGAACGTAAGAGGAAGAGGCTGTCCCTCCATGTGAAAAACACTTTCAACACCCTTCTTTAACTTCACATTATTACATGCTGTTATCAGCTCTTATTTTCTCAGGTGCCCATGTTTTAGAAACACACACCCCAGCTCAAAAAAATCTTGAAAGACTTTTTTCATGCAGATTTTCAAGCACAGGCACTGCAGTTATGCCTCGTCTGGTATCTCTTGTCCTTATCTTGCCTTGGCATAGAGTTTGAATCTGATTCTCCTTGTAGAAAATGAAGTTCTGTAGCATTATTTCTATTTGTCATGTTTCTGATTGGAAAAAAACCATGGTTTTTAGGTGTCCATGTACACTTTTATCATGTTAGCATTTTATTTTGCACTTTACCCTTGCCATGGGACTTGCAGGTTATTTTATCCTCTTTGATCCGCTTATATGAAGTGTGGTTGAGTTTGGTGGTCATTGTTGCCTGTTCTGTTGTCAGGTTAATAGCTGAGTGTTTCACATGTGCTCTGATCTGAACAAGGGAAAAACTTGACTGTTGGTGAAAAGATGTTAAATGAAATATGAACAACTTTTTTCCCTGTTATTTCTAAAACCAGCTACCAAAGGTGTCTTCTTATGGTGAATTTCAGACTATACAGTTGCACAAACATGCATCTAATTATTTTCTATATTGCCCTGCCTTACAGGTTGGCTTGCAATCAGCTTTGCTGATTCTTCTAGGGAGTTAACTTTGCCATCAGAAATGGAGTACAGGACTCAGCTGCCACATCCCAAGTGACCGAATCTTTAATTGCAAAATGGAGAAGAAGCGTAGAAAGAAATGAGCCTGTTCACTAGGCTTGGCCTGAAAAGACCATGAAATCTCTACATATATTGGATCCAGCTTTAAGAATATCCAGTTGACTAGCACAGTGAAAGCAACGTTTACTGAAACAAAAATGAACTAGTTTATAAAGAAGAAAATTGTGATTTGAATATATGGAATTTTTGGAATGAAACCATTTTCTTCTATGACCATGAAGTTTGCAAACATCTGGCTTATTCTGGTTGTTATTTTACTCTGTGGCAAAAAACACTTTGGTACCAGAGCAGGGAATTCCTCTCATGAGGCTCATGTATGTCCTGGATGTTCTCGCCTTACTTTGAAAGTGGAGTTCACTTCGACAGTCGTGGAGCATGGTAATAAAGAGTTAAGCAGTAAAGAAAATCCATGTCATGTTCATGTGTTACGTTATTGATTTGTGATATTTGAGCAATTGTAACATTCAGAGTTTCTGTAGAAGCATTTCATCTGCTGAATTCTCTATATTCAAAAAGGGGAACACTTTTTCAAAGATTCTTTGCTTAGCTTTGTTGAGCTCCCTTCTCAACAACAAGAGAAGGGAGAGGGAAATCAAGAGGATGTTAAAAGTGAAAATGGAGTGTGGAGGCTTAGGTGGGCAAGTTTGGTGTGTTTAGTAGCTGTTTGTTTTGACCTGGCCAGTGGTATGCTTGAGGCACTTTTATTAAATGTAACCTCACAGATGGGCCTTGAAGGGGTGAGAAAAGCAAGAAGTCTCTGTGGATTTGTTAAAGAAAAATTTGGGAGTGACTCTTGCATGGAAAAATGGCAGATAATTGTGAAGGGAGCAGATGAAAGGCAGACTGAGGCAGGTGCCACTGCTGAGATGGCAAAGGATAGCAGTAGGACACTGACCCTGCATCCACATGTTGCTTCGGGAACCTGCAGTATTCCAGTAGTGAAATGCTGTGCCTGGGTGCTTGCAGGCAGGATAGCAGGAGTGACATTCCTGTGTGTAGTTGGCCACGGCCTTAATGTGGTGAATGTGGTGGTGTGAGCTGGGGCTGAGCCTACTCACAAACCACTGGTGCAGACCAAGGACTGGACTGTATAGTCTGACTTTGTTTTCTGAACTTGTCATAGTTGTTGTCAGTAATTTGCACTAAAGCTCAGTACCATGCAGTCTTTAAATCATGCCTGTCAAGAAACACACTGAATTGGCATATCGGTTTGTAACAGTAAATGTGTTCCCTCTCCTCTGCTCCTCTCACATCATTTTACTTTTCCCTGATATTTACAATTCTATCTTCCTTTCAGAGGTTTTTATCAAATTTCTTAGGTTTCCTGATGCAACACCCCCCACCCCTTTCCATTTCGTAGTGCAGAAATAAATTGCAAATTTCTAAAAGCATCAAGCAAGTGCCTCAAATTGTGATTATTTGTTCTGAAAAAAGAAAATAAAAATTCAGACTTTGCAATGTGAATGCATAAATAAGCTGCTTAAACACCAGTTTTGATAAAGTTGTGCTCTTGTTCCAGAATATATTGTGGCTTTTAATGGATACTTCACAGCTAAAGCTCGAAGTAAATTTATTTCAAGTGCACTAAAAAGCAGTAATATTGAGAACTGGAGGATTGTACCTCGTAACAACCCAGCCAGTGACTATCCAAGCGATTTTGAAGTTATTCAGATCAATGAGAAGCAGAAGGATGGAGTTCTCACACTGGAAGATCATCCAAACATCAAGCGTGTAACACCTCAGCGAAAGGTCTTTCGGTCACTCAAGTATTTGGAATGTAAGTTATTTTCTGTGTGGCTGCATGGGATCTGCTTTGGAAAAGTGTTCTTAGCCTTAGTTCAAACCATCAGCTTAGTGTTACACAAATGAGAAGTACCCTGCAGTTTTTCTTTAATTAACAGAAATGTCTTGATTATAAAATTATCGGGGTCTTGTCATATGTTTCCTAAAGTGTGGTATGTTTCCATCTACAACACAGCAACATTTCTTTTGCAGCAGTCAGTTACCTGAGACTATGGACCTCTGTATCCTTAGTAGATAAGCCAGCAGCTTTTACTGACTTTGATTGGAGAAAATGAATACTCAGTAATCTAAAACCTTTGTTGTAACAATATGATGTCTTAAGTTTGCATAAAAATCAGTCCTTTTATGGTTTTCCTCATATTGTTTTTTCTTTTCTTCATCCTAATTCTACGTAGCTGATCCAGTGCTGCACTGCAATGAAACCAGATGGACTCAGAAATGGCAGTCATCCCGCCCCTTGAGAAGAGCAAGTCTTTCTTTGGGTTCTGGCTTCTGGCACGCCACAGGCCGACACTCGAGCAGGCGCTTGCTGAGAGCCATCCCTCGCCAGGTTGCTCAGACCTTGCAGGCAGATGTCCTCTGGCAAATGGGTTACACAGGTATGCTTTTGCTTGTTGCCTGAGAACAATAACCTTCTTGGAAAAACAAGTGAAGTGTAAGGAGAGGCTAATTGACTCATATATGTTAACCTCGCACTGGGTGCCAGGCTGTAAAGATTGAGAAATAATTTGGTTTGAAACGCATTGTAGATTTATGGAATGCTTATCTGTGTGTGTGTATTGTGCCTGGGGGAAATTGGTCATATTTATGATCTTTGGCTGAGTTTCTGAATTGGAATATGAGTTTATTTAAGAGCTGTAACTTATTTAGATTGTAAATTACATGCTACATAAAACAAAAGTTCTCCTTTAACTTTTTTGATCTGAATCAGAAAAAAAAATGTTTTTTTCTTAATAGGTGCTGGTGTGAGAGTAGCAGTGTTTGACACTGGTCTGAGTGAGAAACATCCACATTTCAAAAATGTAAAGGAGAGAACAAACTGGACTAATGAGAGAACCTTGGATGATGGTGAGTTACTGTGCAGTTTTCCAACTATTGCTGACACTGGTGTGTTTTGTGCTTGCTGCTGTGCTGCTAACATCTGTTAAAACTGCGTATCTTGAGATAGATGCTTACATTGCTCAGTCTTGAGTGCACTTCCATAGTTATCTTTACATAGTAATTTCTTTACGTTGTAGCACTTGCTTTTGGTAGTTCTTTCTGTTAATTCTGTGCCCAGAGGGTTGCTGGGCAGGCATCTTCGGAGTACAAAAATATAATATAGGCAGTCAAATAAAGCAAAAGCTAAATTTTATTTCTGAGGAGAGGAGAAAAAAATTGTTTTCTTGTTTCATTGCTCATGCTTCACAAAATATGGTTATTGCAGAGTCAGGATAAAAATCTTTTAAGAAGTGTTCAGTAAAACACATGGACTTCGTGAGCTGCATTTTCCAAAATAGTGTTTTTCTGTCATGATTTCATTGGTAGCAATCAGGAGTAGACGGACTGGAGAATGCATCACCCAAGTTTCATCAGCTGGTTGTCTGGCTACACAAGGCTGCAAATTCTGACCCCACTGAACCTGGTAGCAAAATAGGGTTCAAAAAGACTAGGACTGAAACCAGTACTTGTGGTTTGTTGTTAAGTCTGTTAAAGTGATGTGATTTTTGCTATAGGTGATGTTCAGTGGTAAAAATCCTTGGCAATGAAATTATTTGTCCTCTAATGTCTTATTTTATTTCCTTCTCTTGGTGATAGGTTTAGGCCATGGAACTTTTGTAGCAGGTGTGATAGCCAGCATGAGGGAATGCCAGGGATTTGCTCCAAATGCAGAACTGCACATTTTCAGAGTGTTCACCAATAATCAGGTAGCTATTTTACATACATTTCAATTCTTGCCTTTCCAGGTTACTGCTGTATTAATCCTTTCCTTTGGGAATATTGCGTGCCTTTGTAAATGTAGCCATTAATAACTGGGAAGGATAGAGTTCTGCCAGTTTCCAAACGTGGTACATTTTTCAGAAATAGTATGTGAAGTCTTATGTGTATAGTGGAGCAGTCACTCAAATGTGAAAGACCGCTGAAGACCATTGTCACTTTTGTGCTTTATTTTGGTGTTGTTTCTCCTCTCTGTCTAAACCCTATATTGTCATGAAATCACTGGATTTTTTTAATGGTAACTTTTCCCCTTCTTTCTTCCATAGGTCTCATATACGTCTTGGTTTCTGGATGCTTTTAATTATGCAATTTTAAAGAAGATAGATGTACTGAATCTAAGTATTGGTGGGCCAGACTTTATGGATCATCCATTCGTTGACAAAGTTAGTATGATGAAATGAAGTGGGCATAATGTTTCTATCTCTCATGCAAGTGCTGGACTTGCAGAGATGCTTGTTTGCATCTGGTCCTGCTGACAGTTTCTGTGTTTCATTTCTGTGACAGAAATTTTGCACAGTGTACAGGCTTTTAGGAATACAAACACAATGCAGTTGTTCACAGAGTTATGGAAAATACTCTTTAACAAAATGCTTGATGATCTGTTAGGAAGTTACTCCTAAGCAGACAACTAAAAGGACCTTTAATAGAAAACACTTAATTGAAATCCATTCTTGGGGGTTTTTTCTTAAATCTCTTTATGGTTAATATGTTATTATTAATTAATTATGTCATGGTAAAAAAATATGTATGTCATGATTTTAGTGAATTTAAGAATAACTAGGTAAAAAGTGCAGGTAGTTGATCCAGCTGTGTGCCAAGAGGTTTGGTTCAGGTTAAGATGGAATTAGGTTTTTGTCTTTGTAAATGTTATAGCTCCCTGAGTTATTGGTCTGGCCTTCAAAAGCACTAAGTGAATTAATTTACTTTTCAAAACAATAATATAGTCTTTCTTTGTAAAGGGCAGTTAAGGGGTTTGAGGCATAAATCCTTCCTTGTTTTTTTTATGATAACCCACATTGAAATTTAGTTTGACAGTGACTTCACTGTACTCCCCAGAGTACTGCTGGAGGGGTTTCATAAGAACTACTTGACTTTGGCATCTGCTGTGCTTTGTTACAGATGAGCTTTTCTTTCAGTATACTATAAGAAGGTTCTGTCAGCAGTGTTGCTGTTGAGGCTGGATTATTGCTCACATCATCTTAAGAAAGTTTAGAGCTTAATAGTGGATATACAGTGAGATGTATCTTCTAAGACTCAGAAAGAAGTTATTCCTGTTAGAAAAGTCTCTTTTTTGGTGGCAGAGCCTTATTGTAAACGTTGATTTTTGTAGGTTTGGGAGCTGACTGCCAACAATGTCATCATGGTCTCTGCTATTGGTAATGATGGCCCTTTATATGGGTGAGTGTCAGCGACCGCTTCAAAGAGAATCAGCTATGTTGTTATGTGGGTTTGGAAGTAGTTACGCTTCGTCAGGAAGTTTTCCCTCCTTTTTTTCTCTAATCTTAGAAAATGACTCCAGTTAAACTCTTTTCACTGTCCTTATTACTTGCATTTTGTGAAGTACTTAACCAAATGTTTTTCTTTGAAATGGTGGAAAGTAAGTAAAAGAAGAATGGCAGTGCTTACAGCTGACATTTCCCTGTTAGTGTGAGCAGACATCTTTGGGTACTGATCTTGGACTTAAGGAATATAGAAGGGATCAACCCAGAACAATTTGTGGTGTGTTTCTAAAATAAATGTCTAAAACTGGATTTTGTTTTGTCTTCAAGGTACATGGTTTGATAGTTACTGAGTTAGTAACTGCCTGATGAGTTGCTGTCACTTGTGAAGTATAAGTATCTGGCAAAAATCTGATGGCAGCACTTCTGTTACCAGGATTAATTTATGACTGTACCTTGTATTTTTGGGTGTTGCTTTAATTTTTTTTTTTATTCTTGTCTCCCAACTTATTCTAGGACTCTCAATAATCCTGCTGACCAGATGGATGTGATTGGAGTAGGTGGCATTGACTTTGAAGATAATATAGCTCGCTTTTCATCTAGGGGAATGACCACTTGGGTAAGATATTTTGGTGATGGCTGCTCACATTTGCAGCCAAAATAAGGGCCTTGGAAGCGCAGTTTTTTTGAGTGGGCAATCCTACGTAGTTGATACGTGATGGAGTAACCAATGAGAAAAGACTTCATCAGAGATCGGAATGGTTAGAAATTGTAAGTCTTTAAGCAAGAAGCTTAATATTCTTTTCAGGGTTTCTCATTATTAGCCCTGACCACTACTGACATTTTTGATGAATTTATAAAACATCCAGGTCCTTTTGATTGATGGTGAGTACTTGTCTGTGTGGTTAAATCTGCAAACATAAAGGCCTGCTCTTGTCCTTTAGTTGAAAAATCGTAGGATTTCCAGGTGCTGCATGTAACACTGCACTTAGTGCCTGTGGAGCTGAGGTGGTGTTTGCTGCACACATGATTTGAGATGAGCTTGCACTGTGATCTTGATGAAGGGATCTGTCTCATGTTTCTGTTTGCGTAGCCAGTAGCAGTGTGGTTATCATTTAGTCAGTGGTTTCGTGAATAGCAGAGATACTATCAGCAGTAATGTTGAAATGTTGAGAACTTGTCCTAGACAACTTGAGTCCTTCTTTAGGTTAGTTGCTGTTCTGTGATGCTGAACCTCAGCTAATTTAGTTGCTGATTTTACTTCTGAATGAACTGCGTTTAGTTTAAATGCCCAAATGAAGCTACCAGTGTTCATTATACATTAGGGCAAGAATCCATTTGTTTTCTTTCTCAGGAGCTGCCTGGAGGTTATGGCAGAGTGAAGCCTGATATTGTTACTTACGGCTCTGGAGTGAGAGGCTCTGGTATGAAAGGTGGATGCCGCTCACTCTCTGGGACAAGTGTGGCATCTCCTGTGGTGGCAGGTGCTGTCACTTTGTTAGTGAGGTAAGTCTTAATTAAGAATCTCTTAAAAGGTGCCAATCAGGAGGGTCATAACATTCCCTATAAAGGAATCCACCAAATAAAACTAAATTGTGTTTAGATGTAGCTAATCAAATGCGGAGAATAAAATCACTGTTGTTCTGCCTGAGACATTACCTTGTCTGGCTACCTCCATGTTTCATGAGAAAAATTTGATGAATAATAACTGTTTTGAATAGTAGGTCTTTGAGAATGTAGTTAGGGAGAAGAGGACTAGGAGGCAATCTTGTCACATTTTTTAATCATTTCTAGTTGCTGTGTGTATGTCAACTGTTGTAAAAGAGCAGCTGCTCAAAGTAGGCACCTTTAGCAGGTAATTGTCTCTGTACTTGTACATTTTATAGGAATCAGGGTTTTATGGCCATTATCCTGTTGCGTAAGTCAGCTGTTGCACACTGAAGAACTTGAAAGTGAAAACTGCCAGTCCATACCTTGTGTTTGTTATAGCTACTCCATATGGATGAGACAAACCTTTATTTGAGAAACATACAAAAAATTCAAAATCACCATCGTATTTTCTCCATAAAATGGTGCATTTTAGTTTGAACAACAGAGCTTTTTTTGCCCCTCAGAAGACAGATATTTTATTTAGAATATAAAGATAACTGCCCTGATTGTAATGACTGCTGGTCATGGAGCACATTGTAAGGAGAAAAATTAATGTATTACTAGTTTTTAAGAGAAATATATCAAAAACTTGTTCCTCTTCTACTTTTGTTTCATGAGAAATCAAGCAATAATAGACAAATACGAACAGAAGATGTTACAATGAACTGATTTTGTGAGCTCTTATTTCCTGTTTCAGCACAGTTCAGAAGCGTGAAATGGTGAATCCAGCAAGTATGAAGCAGGCCCTTATTGCATCAGCACGGAGGCTTCCTGGAGTCAACATGTTTGAACAAGGACATGGCAAATTGGATCTTCTAAGAGCTTATCAGATCCTCAACAGCTATAAACCACAGGCCAGGTTAATTTTAATCCTTAATTAATCAATGGTACACTATAATTTGCTCTTTTGTTTAAGAGAACAGGTGATGCATGTGTAACTCAGTTGAGCAATCGGTGCTTGTGCAACAGCAAGGACTTGCACAGACCTTGTGTCATCTGAAGCATGAATTTTGATAAGAAAATGAAAAGTTGCAAGTTTCTTCTGCCTAAGTTACAGCAGTGTAGGGAATGATCATTTTCCCTTATAGCCTTAGTTGTTATGAATAATGTGAGAACACAGTGCAAAAGTACTGAAGTTTTCACTTTCGAGAATAAGGACCTTCTCCCTGTACTGAAAAGTTTCCTTTTCTGTGTGTGAAAATCTTTTCACAAATTAAAAAAAAAAAAGAAAAAAAAAAAAAAAAAAAAAAAAAAAAAAAAAAAAAAGAATGGAAGATGATTTTGAGGCATATTTGGGAAGTGAGGTGAGAGCTTGGTAAACCATGACTGACATGGTTTATCAGAATTGTTTTCTGTGTAGTGGCATGTTCTTCTTCTGTTTATTGATTATTTTTTTTTCTCTTCTAATTTTCCCTCCTCCATCGTGCTGTAGTTTGAGTCCAAGCTATATTGACTTGACTGAATGTCCCTACATGTGGCCCTATTGTTCTCAGCCCATATATTATGGAGGGATGCCAACTATTGTTAATGTTACTATCCTTAATGGCATGGGAGTCACAGGGAGAATTGTAGACAAGGTAAGTAGTAACACTGTTCCAAGTTCTAACTGGTAACATTGCCAAAACCTTCCCATAAAATACTACTTTAGCTATGAATTTTGTAGAACAAACCTCACTGCTGGGAGCAAGAGATGAAATATGTTTGTTTAATTAAAGGCCACAGCCAGATTGGAGGATTTGTCAACATGAGCTGTCTGCAAGTTTTCAAGCAGTGCATTGGTTTCAGGGGTGTGTAACATTTTATCTTTGCAAAACCAGTTTGAATTAAGATGTACTTAGAGATTTCTTTGTGTTCTCTAATAGCATTTAAAATCTTCTGGGTAGACTTTCATCTTTTTCTTTTTTCTGGGTCTGGAGTACAGATGATCTCAGTAAAGAATCCTAACACTAAATCATGTGTCTTCCATGGGTCACAGTGACCTGAATGTATCAACCAAGCTCTACTGGCAAACCTATTCTTTCACACCAGTGATGTTGAGCATGTTGGTTGGCTAGGGAGCCTTTTAATTAAGTAAGTTTAAATGTAGACTAGATTTGAGAATTGATACAAGTTAAACAAACCACCTGTCCTGTAAATCTAGCCAATGTAAATGAGCCTAATTTCAACATTTTAGTGTGACTCCTAAGGTCTGTTTTAGATTGAAGCTTACATTAAAGGGGGTTGAAGCTCTTGTGCAGGATCATTAGCTCATGGTAGTGCACACAGCTGGTGTAATTTGCCTGTCAGTGTCTGTTACACTGTTATCTTACTTTATTACTCAAAGGAAATGTTGTGTTCTCACCAATACATTTTTACACATGACCTCAGGTTGTTAACGCAGGCTCAGTCAGGCAGCTTTTCACAGTCCTGCTTCTGAAAAGCCTCTCGTTGGGGTCATTGAGGCTGTTATGATGGGGTTGGTTCGCTGACACACCACCAAACTTTTGGGCTTGGTGGGCATTTTTAAATTTGACATAATCTTCAGAAGAGCTAATATTTGTTGCTTTATGCAGAGGAAGAGGACTATATGTGCAGAAATTAGTGATTGCAAATGCTGTGTTACCAATGTTCTGTATTCATTTCACAGCCAGACTGGCAACCCTATCTCCCCCAAAATGGAGATAATATCGAGGTGGCTTTCTCCTATTCCCCTGTCTTGTGGCCTTGGTCTGGATACTTGGCAATTTCCATCTCTGTAGCAAAGAAAGCAGCATCTTGGGAAGGCATTGCTCAGGGTCATGTTATGATCACAGTATCATCCCCTGCAGAAAATGAAGTAAGTTCTGTGCATTTTGGGTTTTCTGGGCTAGGAATTATTAAAACTGCATTCTGCTATATAAACGCCTTGGTTTTAAAGGTTTGCTCTAGCCCTGTCATTTGAAGCATAAGTTAAATTGGGGTCAGGAAATTAAAGAGTACAAATAATGATCTTTATTGCTGAGAGCAAATTGTGTATAATTTAGAATAAGGAAACCTCTCTTTGAGACCAGCATCATAATTTCATATTGTGAATTTTAACTAATGTATTTTGAAAAAGATTGCTTAAATATGTCTCTTCTAGAACCATGCTTAATTGTTCCTGAGAAACTTTTAAGATTTTGCACGATTGAACCAGGTCACGGTTGTAACATATGTTAAGTATTTTACATTCTAAGTGTAATTATAAACTCAGTGCAGAAAAAGTACTGCAGCAATTTAGGGGAAAAGTCATCTCTTTCTCTCTGGAGCTGGTACTGGTGACTAAAAGTAGATTTGATGCCTGCAGGTTTTTGGTCTTTTACAATCCACGGTTAACTGATTTCTGTGGGGAAAAAGGATTTCACTGTAGTTTGTTCTGTCCTTCAGTCTAAGAATGGTGCAGAGCAGACTTCAACGGTGAAGCTTCCAATAAAAGTGAAGATTATTCCTACTCCGCCTCGTAGTAAGCGAGTCCTTTGGGATCAATATCATAACCTCCGTTATCCACCAGGATACTTCCCCAGGGATAATTTGAGGATGAAGAATGATCCGTTAGATTGGTATTTATCTCAGGTTCTATTCAATCAGTATTTCTTGATTGTGTGTTAATGTTCTGGGATAACTTTACTGAATGCCATAGTTCTGGCCATTTTCAGAGGGGCATGGGATTATCTTTTCTAAGAAATCCATGAAAAGCACTTGGACTATGCTTTTGGTGCAGGGTTGTTTTTTGTGCTCTGTGGTTTTATTCACATGAAATTAAAAGCTTTTAAAATGCTTATTTAAGATCCTGAGATTTTGGTTTGGCTTTGCTATTCTGACCTAATTTCTCCCAGGAAGTTAAGTGGGACACTTTATTAACTGCTTCAGGATTCATTTATCAAACAAACTTGACAATTTAAAAGATGAAACCCCTTGTCTCTTGAGGGAGTCTGTCTTCAAAGCAGGGAAGGTCTTGGCTGACCTGTTGCCTTTCATTGATGGAGAGGCGAAGCATCCATAGGAAAAATCATACAACAGTATCTCAGTGAGGATTAATTGGGTCAGTGACCAGGACATAAGCTTTTGGATACTTCTTGGAGTATGCAGGTGTGGCAGGTGGACAGGATTTCAGAAAATCAAAAAGGTGAAAATAGATTTCTGCATGTCAGATCTAAATGTCTTCAACATTGTTCTCTTTCAAAGGAATGGTGACCATATCCACACAAACTTCAGGGACATGTACCAGCACCTCAGGAGCATGGGTTACTTTGTTGAGGTTCTTGGTTCCCCATTTACATGTTTTGATGCAAGTCAGTATGGTAAGCATGAGTTAATCACCTTGTTCTCTGTATTTTTAACTTTTTCCTGAAATGACCTTTTGTTGGAAGACCAAAAATGTTTTGAGGGTACAAATAGAAATTCTAATCGTAGTAGAAAAAATATTTTGGCAGAGGGAGTATTTATTATTTATGTGCTGATATTTAGTTTTGTAGAATGTTGCTGGAGAAGCTTGCTTGGGAGTTTAGTAGAATTAGTGCAGTTCTGTCCTTATCATGAAAAAAGAGAGGGGAAGCCCACCTTCAAATGGGTTAAAAGCCCCTCTGTATTCAGTCCCACAAAGACAGAACTGTGTTTGCCAAAAGATTTTGGTGCAGTCAAAATGAAGCATGACCTGTTTAACAGATTAAAATCAGAGGTGCCCATCCTGGTTCTTTTTTTATGTTTAGTGATCGTTGATGAGATAAAAGAGTGGGTAAAGTGTTCATCCAACTGTATGCGATGGCAAAGCAGTGTGTGGCTTGTTTCTGTGTTCATCAGGAAGGAAATTTGATAAGTTGGCCAGGCAGGGGACAGACCAAACTGTTGTGCTTGTTCACAGGAGTGGGAGAGGGTTGTATGAAAGTGGCAGTGGCATTTTAGTCAAGCCTACCAAAATGCACCTGTAATTTTCAAGGTATGAATCAAGCTAGGTTTCAGAGTAATTTGCTGTCTACCTGGCTGCCAGTCTGCACTAGTGGGGGAAGTGCCTGTTAGAACTGGAGCAGTGAAAAATCTCCTGACCAGGGTGCATCTGCATTAGCACTCTAGACCAAACTGCAAGATGTACACCTGACACATGCAGGCATTCAGTTCTTGAGACCACACAAGCAGGAGTCATAAGTAACACCCCAAAAATTTCCTGTGCTGCCGAACTAGTATTTAGATACATTTGTAAACTGAATTGTCTTACATTTACATTGTTAAATATAACTTCATTAGGTGAGCTGCCAGAGCAGGGCACATGGACCAGATATGGTGCAAAATGTGCCCTTGTGTTGACTTCTGCGTGGGTTGTGTGAATAATGATAACATCACAGTGACCAGCATAGTGAACTCCCGTTTCTGCTTTCACTCACAGGGACTTTATTGATGGTGGACAGTGAGGAAGAGTATTTCCCTGAAGAGATCACCAAGTTGAGGAGGGATGTTGATAATGGACTTTCACTGATAGTCTTTAGTGACTGGTACAACACATCTGTGATGAGAAAAGTAAAGTTTTATGATGAAAACACAAGGTACTGGTTTATTCCCCAGTTCTCTGGGAGATAAAATGCCACAGAATTGCCATTTTATGCACATATTACCCTAAAAATCCTAGATATGATACGCTGTGCTTCAGCACTTGGATGTTACCTGTAAGAAGGGATTACCTGAAGTAGCAAAATTGACCTTAAACTGCAGCTAAGGAGCAAAGCTACCTATTTTATCATGATTGTGAAGGCCTCTTTGGTACTGTATTCTACTTTTAATGCCAAGAAAAACATTTGCAATGAAAAGAAATAAGAAATCGGAGACCAACAAACAAAAGTGGACGTGTTTTTAGTTTAGGAGAGAAGAATAGAAAGAAAATGTGTGTTGCAAGTAGTGCCACCACTGCTTGCACAAGCAGTTGTGCACCCATTACTGAAATTATTGCATGTATCGTACAAAGAAAAATGTGACATTTTGCTTCATTATAAAAATGAGAAGCAAAGTATGACTGTCATTTTTACCTCAGCTTAGCCAAACAAAAAGCAGAAGACTGAATTTCTTTCTAGTAAATTGAAGGTTTTCATGCAACTGAAATGCACTGAGAGCTTTACATCAGTAGTATTTAACTTTTACTCAAAAGCATTGCTGTCAGAGAGACAGCTGCTCAGATACCCCTGGAGTCAAATAAGGCTTTGAGATGTCGTTCATTATTTAAATGACTTTGGAAAAGTCTGTATGCAGGAAGACACATGACTTTTTGTTATCCAAACCCTAGGAGTATATTCTGTATACTAATGAACAGTGTTACACTGTAATTTTACAGGCAGTGGTGGATGCCTGATACTGGAGGTGCTAATATACCAGCTCTCAATGATCTGCTTTCTGTCTGGAATATGGCCTTTAGTGATGGACTGTATGAAGGAGATTTTACCATGGCAAGTCATGAAAGTGAGTACTGGAGTCCATTGCCCACACAAGCCACAGTGGGGTGTTGGAAAACTGTTTTCTGCAAGTTTGAGGATGAGCAAGAGTCAAGGGAACCACTCAAATTCAGTGAAAAGAGTCTCAAACGTATACTTAAATGAGTTCTTCCTTATAGGCTTTTTCGTGGTATTTGATTAAGCTTTTCATTTTAAAAAAAGGTAATGTCCATCTCCTAAATTGAAAGATTTGAAAACTGTGTGTGAAAGTGAGCCTGTGAAAGCTGTGCTTAGAAATGCCATCTCTGCAAATACTCACATTGGTCAAAATGTGCAAATTCAGTGTAGTGTTCCTAGGAATGTTTTCTCCTGGTCTTGTTGGATGGGGAAGGGAGGGAGTGTCATTTTTGGTCTAAACTGCGGTTTTGTGATGATGTCTTTCAGTGAATTATGCATCAGGGTGCAGTATTGCAAAGTTCCCAGAAGATGGCATCGTCATTGCACAGACTTTTAAGGATCAAGGTATGAGCTTTGTTGTTTTTTCCGTGTTTTGAGTAGAATTTTGGAGTCAGTGCATGAACAAAGTTGCGAAGTCTAAGGGTCTAAAACCAATGAATGTAAAGCCACATTGACAGGGTAGGTATTTTTGCTTTTTTTTCTTTTTGCCTAGAACATGCAGTTGATGCCTAACAGGCAGCTGCAGTATGACTGTGTATACAGTTAATAAATAGTACAATATCCAAATGCATATATGCAATCCTTTATTGTGATTGTTATATGGAAACATCGGGAGGAATTGTGTTGTAATTATGTTACTATTCATGTTTCTTACGAATTTCACATGCTACTGAAATATATCCCCTGATCATTGCCATATTTAGCATGAGTGTTGTGGTGATCTAAGGATATAAATTAGGAAAATTTTAATAGACAAAACGTCACCAGCTAAACTCTTCATAAGGGAAAATTTTATGCGTACAGGATGCCTGTGGTCTTAGACTTGAGTAATCTGTTCTCTATGCATTTCCATTCTCTTTTATAATAAAATCTTTTCATTTGTGAGGGGGTAATTCAGAACTGTAGTGTCAGCAGGCAGTTTGAAAAACAAATCTTGTATTTGATAAGCCCTTAAGAAGTGCTGTGCGGGAGTAAATGACCAGAACTCTTAGGGTGTTGCAGGTCAGGTTTGTGCATATGGGTGTAGGGTGAGTGTGAGAGCAGAAGCACATGCAGTGCTTCTGATACAACTCAGCAACTGCCAGAGAAGATCAGTGAGTTCATTGTATTTTTGACTTACAACGTGCAGCAGAGGTGATTACCTAGTGGAGAAATTTTCTGGAACAGTAGAGCTCATCTGTGTGAGCTTCTTGGAGGAGAGACAATATTCCTGTATGCTGATGGCTTATGTATTTCCTTACGTGAGAGCGAGAAAGACAGAGTGTCAATTTGACAAGTAGCCTGCCAGACCTGCTTTTTCTGTTGAATCCTTTTCATTGCAATTCATGAAGCAGAAGAGCTCTCTGGTTTGCTTCTGCTATCAAAACACAGTGTCTCAAGTAAAGGGGATAAATTTCAGATACAAATTTGAAATCTGTTTTTGTTTTTTGAAACAGATGTTAGAGGTAGGAGTCCTTTGACCTAAAACTGGCTTTCTGTAGATTTCTGCAGAAGGATGGAAAAAACATAAAGAGCAGAACATTTTGATTTTAAACCTTTTGCTGAAGATACTAGAATTTTTTGTTCAAGCTGTTGAAAATAATCCAGGTTGTGGGGTCTTTTCTGCTTCTCCACCAAAGAAAGAAGAAAAATTATTATCAGTAGGAAACTTTACAATCAGGGTCTTGGAGCAGTTTCATTTTTATCATAACATCATGGGGGTTTTGAAAACTTCTTCCGAAAATGTGTGACATGATGTGGGGCATTGTTGCATTTGTCAGTTTGCAAAGTAGGCTGTGTTGATTTATGGGTAGATTGATTTTGATGCTCTGCAGGCTATAGAATTTATTTGTGCTTTGCTTTAGGTCTTGAAGTTTTAAAACAGGAGACTGCTGTAATTGAAAATGTCCCTATTTTGGGGCTTTACCAAGTTCCTTCGGAAGGTGGTGGCAGAATTGTTCTGTACGGCGACTCAAACTGCCTGGATGACAGCCATCGGCAGAAAGGTGTGTGAGCCCTGACATGCAGGGGGAATTCCAGTCCTGCTCTGACAGCTGTCCTGTGGGGGTTTTACAGCTCCCACCAGAAGTAGCTGGTTTTTAGGGACTCTAAATATTCCTTACTGGGGATTAACCTCAGTTCTGCAGAGCTCTACTGAACTGCTGTGAGGTGCAGTTACAGCAAAAGAGCGCCCCACATTAAATATCCCTCTCAGAGATGGCACTCTTTTCCATACACTTTTTTTTTCTGTTCCACAAGCTTTGGGGGCTGATTTTTGGGGTGTGTTGTTTTGCAAGAGGGGCTTGGTTGGTGGGGTTCTTTGCTTTTTGGGGTGCTTTTGTTTGCAGAAGGCACAAAGAGTTTCACATTCTTGATTTGAAGTTGTGAAGAGGCCATTAGGAGATCCTTTCACTTTTTTCCTAGCTGCATCTTGGGAATGTTCATATAAAACAATGGATTTTATCTTTTGAGTTTGCTCCTCAGCCTGCCTTGTTCCCTTTGCAATGTTTCCTGTGAGGATTTATGGTAGCATTCAATGTTTCAGTTGTGCATTACTATTTTCAGGTTATTTTATTTTGGCATAAACCAGCTGGTGTAAACATGTCAGAAAGCAGGAATTTCCATTTGTTGTCAAAGCATTTGTTTGCAGCTCTAGGTAGCAAGTGTGTGAGGTGTGTGTGTGTTTTCTCTGACTCCTGGAGAAGTCATGCTCTCTGCCTACACAGTGTGGTTGATTCTTATAAAATCTTTTTTGTAGCAATTTGTCTGATCTTCTCAAATGTTTAAGAGGTTGCTTGGGTTTCTTATGACATGCAAAGCACAAGCTAGTAGATCTGTGGCTTGAGGGAAGGAAGATAATCCAGTATGTGGAGTCTTTTTCTGCATTTCCACTGAACAGAACTGAATTTTCCTGTTGTGATGAAAAGTATATCTGTAATTTTTTAAGCTTTTGTCACTGACATTTTAAGATTTTACGTTATGCAATCCATCCCTTGCCTAATTTATTTAAGTTTAAAGGATCTTGATGCCTAAGGGAGCTCTCCATCTGTAGCTCATTTCTTTCTCTACCATACATACCTTTTGGGGTTTTAAAGAGTTTGCTGATTTTTCTTTATCTGCCTTTGGGTTGCTTCCTCTAAGTTGCCCTAACACCTGCATATTGGTGCATTAGTGCTTGCTGTAGGTTATTGAAAGCACATAATGAAAGAGAAGATATGTAGCTTTAAATTAAGTAATAGAAAATAGTGCTCTGTTACCTCCCTAATACCGTTAAATTCAGTGTGACATCTGAAGCAAGAAAGAGTGGAATGCTTTAAAGAAATCCTTTAAAATTAGCTTTTAAATTGTGAACCAAGAGCTCTGTCTGCTGCAGAGACATCGGTGGCTTTTAACTGAGGTAAATTCCTAACATTTGTGGATATAAATCCTTTAAATCTGTTTGACCTCTTTGAAAAATCAAAGGTGAGGGTTTAAGGGACACTGGGATTATGAAGATTAATTGCCATTCCCAGCCAACTGTTCCTGGGGGCAGAAGTTCTGAGAAAAGTAGTTTGCTGTGTGGTGGAAATAGCTGATAAGGCATTGTCCTACTCCTGCAAAGGGAAGCTTTAGAGTTGTGATGTGAAGTAGCTGGAGTGCTTGTTCCTTAGGGGTAGCTCTGGATTAAGGTAGTAATATTTGAGGAGAGAAACAAAACGAGGGATCCTATGCTTTTGAAGTACAAAGGAAAACCATGATCAAGGGCTTTGTGTCCTTGATTCCCAGCCTGGTCTGTACCACAGCTGCTATAGGTTATGCTTGTACCTGTAGCTAGGATGTAGCCAGAATGTTTCCCCTTTGTTTATTTTTTTTAAGCTTGAGAAAGCAAATGAGTCATATCCTTGCATTGTAAACACTATCTTGTTCTTATTTTCCTTGCAAGGTATTTATTTTGTCCTTTCAAAAAAACAGTTGGTTCTTCATTTCCCTGTTAAAAATTATACCAGAAACTCAGAGCTTTCTTCACTTCCATTGAAAAACCTCATGTTTTTTGCCAAAACTTGAATGGTCTTGCACAACCTGGAATTCCTGTATTTGAGTCCTGCTCCCCAAAAGAGCCTGATTTGGTACACAAGGGAAGATATGTTAAGACTGAACAGATTAGTGTTGTGTTTGTGTGTTGCAGGGGAATGTGGGGTGTGTGTTGAAAGTTACATATTTCTGAAAGTGAGCCTAGAACTTGAGGAGAAAAGCAAGAGCCAGAAAAATGGATTGTCATTCTAAATGTCATTAAAGCCTTCTTAGAAAGATAAGCCATTTTAAATGGAGCATAATACATATCTTGTTTTGGGGCTTGGGGCTGTGAAATCCACAGATTGCTTTTGGCTCCTGGATTCCCTCCTGCAGTACACATCCTACAGGGTGATGCCGCCCAGTCTCAGCCATTCCGAGAACAGGCAGCGGCCGCCGTCGGGAGCCGGCTTCTCCCTCCCTGAGCGCATGGAAGGTGAGAGCCTTAATGGCCAAGCAGAGCCTGCAGCTGAGGGACTGTCAGGGCAGGAAGGCTGGGGCAGACCCCTTGAGTTATGTGCCAGTAAGGTTAGTTTGTTGTGAGCTCTGCCATGTTCTGCTGTTTTATTGGAAGAGATCACTTAGTGCATGGTTTTGTTGTGATATAGTTGTGATGAGAATAAAGAAAATGTTCTCTTCATTGAGGAGGAATGTTCAGATGCCTGTTTCTGCTGGGGGGCATTCTAGTTACTAGCTACAGAGCATTATAAAGCATTCAGTCTTATCTCATCACATGGTGCCAGAAAAGCTTGGCTTAACTGCTGCGGTGGGTGCAGACTATTGCTGTTTTGTAAGGTACCCTTAGGTTAATTCTGACTGATATTTAGCTATGAGTTGTCGTTACTGTAAACAGCTCCTGGCTTTATAGCAGCACTGTTTGGCCCAGGGTCAGTGTTGGTAACTCTTATCTTGCCTGTCTTTAGGTAACCCAGTCTCTCTGCTGTGAGTTGCAGGTAACCATTTGCATCGATACTCAAAGGTGCTCGAGGCTCACTTGGGAGACCCTAAACCCCGGTCCCTTCCTGCTTGTCCTCACCTATCCTGGGCCAAACCACAACCTTTGAATGAAACTGCCCCCAGGTTAGTATTTGTCTTTCTTATACAAGAAATCTCACTTTTGAGTTCAGCTGAAAAATTATTTGTTCCATCTGCTTTAGAGAGGGACAGCTGTTCTGCCTTTTCCTAGAAAAATACCAGATTGCAAAGAGGAAATAATGATTAATGCCTCTTCAGTGAATAATTCTGACTCACCTAATGAGTCTACACTATGAAACCCTGGGATTTTAAAAATAACTTCACAAGTCACTGTTGAGATTGAGTGATTCCAACTTCGAGTGAACAGTCCTGATGAAACCCATCATCATCGTGTGCCTTGGAAAGAGTTTTCTGAAGTATCTTCTTGGACAGCTCTCCTAGTGCTGCCTTCTCTTGTGCCATTTGTCCGTCACTTGAAGGAAAGTGCTCAGCACACAGCCCTTGTTTGTCTGCTGGGCGGCTGGTGGTTACTTCTGGAAGTCTGTGCAAGAAAGAGGGTTTTTGGTAAATAGTTGCTAATCTAGGTTGTGTTGCTGGGGTGTCTGAATTTAAGTTTGGAGTCCTGCAAACTGCAGAACCTACAGAATGGGTCAGGTTATCACTTGGGTCCAGACTAGTGAGTTATATGTAGGTTGTATATGTACTGTCTCTTTTCTCTGTATGTTGCTACAAAATTGCTTGCATTAATGAAGTAAGTGGGCAGACACCTCTGTCTTTAAATTTCTTCTAGCAACCTTTGGAAACATCAAAAATTACTGTCAATTGACCTTGATAAAGTGGCACTGCCCAGTTTTCGACAGAACCGACCCCAAGTGAGGCCATTGTCCCCTGGAGAAAGTGGAGCATGGGACATTCCTGGAGGTAAGTATTGAAAAGTTTGAAAATTGCTGGTTTGGTTTTTTTTTTCACATAAGCTTTGAAAAAAATCCAAAACATAGTGCAGCCATATGAGAGGCCACTGTTTATTTTCAGTTGAGAAAATATGCAAATAACAGTATGACTGTGTTATAAAAGACTGTCTGATGAAGGTTTTTTTTTGCATATGAATAGTTTGTTCAATAGAAAGTGTGCATGACATATTGGGAGGAAGGTCTTCTTGGGTGCATCTTGATAGTTAAGATTTATTTTGATGCTGTTCAAACCTTCCTTATCCCATCCCACTGCTAATTAAAATTCCTTCTGTGAGTGCACAAAAGCAGAGTCGGAAGAGTTTGTCAGAATGGTGCCTCGAGGAAATTGTTACGCTAACAAATGATGTGGAGCACTCCAAATAGCTTTCAGGTGGGCAATTCTCCTGTAAAAGTTGGAACTGCAGGCCCAGCTGGAAGCAGTTGGAACTGGAAGCAGTTGGAAAGCATCATACGTGCTCTTTTCCCAGTCTGAGATGCTAGACCAAAGACACCTGTAAAAAGGAAGGGTTTGTTTCTACAGCTCATCCTCACTGTTTGCACAGTCTCTGGAGCAAGCAAGCATGAAATCACTTTCCTCGTTCCATCAGGATTTGAATTACAGCAATTACTTAGTAGTAAGATTACGGTCAAGTGTCTGCATCTTTCTTCTCATGCAAAACAGAAGATTGTTGTTATAGGGGAAATCTGGGCTATGCTTTCATGTGCCCAAATAGGTCAAGGTGGAAATGCTGGTGCTTTTCTGTAACGTTAGCATCCCATCTGATTTTCGCTAATTGGTCTGCAGCTGTTAATCTTCCTGTCTGCAGTGTAATCTGATTAATGGCTGCCTGGGCTTTGAACAAGAGTTACGGGCAGATCCTTTTGGTAGATGGCATTAGCACCACAAAGACATCGTGGCTCACGTGGTAACTGCTGGCTTCCAAACCTCTTTGCCTTTCTAGGTATAATGCCAGGCCGGTACAACCAGGATGTGGGACAGACCATTCCTGTCTTTGCCTTTCTCGGTGCCATGGTGGTCCTGGCGTTCTTTGTGGTGCAGATCAACAAAGCGAAGAGCAGGCCAAAGAGACGGAAACCGCGAGTGAAACGACCGCAGCTGATGCAACAGGTTCATCCACCAAAGACACCTTCTGTGTGAAAGCTCTGCCTTGCCAAAGATGCTCCTTCGACCGGTTGCTTTCCAGGGTGATGGATTGCTCCCAGTGGAGGTGCAGTGAATGTGCACCTGACATCATCTCATAGTCTTTGGTTTGTGAAGAGGATAAAAAAGAACCTCAGTTGATCATCTGTACATAAAACTGCAGCTTTAAGCAGCTGAAGCCACCAAAGACTTGAATACTGTTTAAATGGCTGCTTAGTCACTACATATCCCAAGAGGGGGAAAATGGACCTTTTTTTTTAAGCTGACCAAACTAAAATTTATTTGTTTAGAGGCTATTTTCTATATTTATTGTTGGGGAGGGCGGGGGAAAAGTCACTTTAAGGACCTCTGCTAAGGAAAAACAAGTGCATTTTTTTGGATGGAATGCAATTTTCTAGAATGGTATTATGCTGAAGAGTATAATGTGCACCATTAAAGGAGGAAGGGGCTGAGAGAGACCAGTACAAATCAGTGAGGCATACTCCTGCAGTTTATTTTTATAAAGCCAACTACCATGATGTTTTGTAATTTTTGGTCATGATTTCACCGTTGTTGGTGAAGCAGATTTTTCAATAAATATGTTATCTATATGAAGCAAAGACAACATTCTAAGTGGCTCTTCTTTCCACTGGCTGTCAAAGAGAGCAAATTGTTGAGTAGAGAATATTTTCATGTCTCCTATGTTCCCACCATATATTTGTCCTTACCAGCAGTATCCCAAGTTGCAGACTTTGGAGCACTAACTGTGCAGTTGTACAAACAGTGCTTATTCTGAGTGAGCACAGAGTTCGGGAAACCTTCAAAACTCAGCATCACATGAAAGAAGAGAACTCCCAAAGATCTGTATAGAAGACTCATGGGGATGGCACCTAACAGCACGATGTGGTGTCGCAGAGATGAAAACCCAGTATCCTTTGGTTTGTCCTGCCTGAAAGCCTGTGAATTGTCGCTGGCCTAAATAAGGCTGGGGGCACAAGTTTCCCCTGTGCAGTGCCGGTTAATGTTGCTATCATTGAAATAGCTTCTCTCTTTTGTAGTGAGGTTTTCCCTGCCAGCTGCTTTCCTTGTTGATCCAAATTAGCACCTTTTGTGTAGGAGGAGCCAGGAGCTGGTGGCTGCCTGTATTTGGGAATGGAATGGCATCCTGGGCAGGTAAGCAGTCTGCACTGGTGAACAGTCCTGGGTGAGTTCATGGGCAGCTCTGGGCTTGGCTGGAGAAAGAGGAGGCAGGGACAGCCCTGCTGGGCTGACTGCACCCATCCTCTTACGACTGACAATCGGGGACGGTCGTGGGCTGTGGGAAGGGCACTGCAGGGGAGAACTTTGCTTTGTGTAGTCTGGGGCCTATCCAGGTAGCCATGGATAGGGTTTGGCAGTGCATGAGTGTCCTGCAGAAAAGATTGGGCAAACTAATTTTCCCTAACTTCAAGAGTGGTTGCCTTTTCCCAGCATTTTTCTGGAGGATGGACTGGAAGAGGCAATATCCTGTTGCCATGGCAGAGAAGGCACTGAGCTTTTGCTTTGAAGCCATTAGTGGCAGCTTGTTAGGGCTGAAAAGATGGTCCTAAAGTTGGGCTGCTTGTGCCATCCCAGAGGGGCTGGAGCCTATTGCTCCTCCCTCACTGAACACAGATCCATAATGATAGGGAGGGGATTTTCAGCATCACACCTGTGGCATTGGGGTCTCTTGTAGGACCAGCCAGCAGCAACTGTGCAAGTTGTCCAGGTTGTAAAAAATCTATCAGTAAAGGTGTGAAATGTGAAGGGCCAAACCTCAGAAGGGGTTGCAGATAGCAAAGCATAATTGTGGTCAGTGTTTTCATGTGTGCAAAACAAGGACTGTGCATTTGAATTTTTGTACCTTCTACAGTTTTCAATGATAATAATGTGGAAAACATCAACAGCACTTTTTCCATTTACCAAGGGGACCCAGCAGCAGGTAAAGCTGCCAAGCCACAGGGACTCTCAGGTTATGGCTTGCAGCCCAGGGCTGGAGGACCCAGATAAATGGGGGAAAGGGGAAAAAATACAAGGGAGGGAGCCCAGAGCCACTGAGTAGAGAAGCTGTCTGGGGCTGCTGTGCCAGTATGGGAGATGAGCTGCACCACTTTGGTTTGAGGTCCTTCCATCAGAGGGAGACTGGAAAGCGCTGGTGCCACTTCTCAGGTCTGTGCTAATGAGAGATTATAGCTCCATTGCAGCCTTGAAACCAGAATCAAGCTGTATCAAAGCACCAGTCTGAATTAAGAGCCTTTTCCAGTGGCTGGTATTTTACAGCCCAGTGGCCAATTTCTAAGTCATAGAGGCCAATTATTTCCGAAGCCTTTGGTGTGTAGCTAATGAAGGCTTGGAAGGGCCCATCTAAGTGTTTATAAGCCCTGTAGGCGGCAGAGATGTAATGGAGGTGGCAGGCACAATTAGCCATCCATAATTCCTCCTAGCAGCTGATTAAAGTCTCTTTATCCGTCTTACTGAGATCAGAAGGGCACATATTTGAGAAATCAAAAATGTATTAGGGGCTCTCAGCCAACGCCAGGGCCTGTGCACTGAGCCCTGGGGCAGTGGCATGTGCCAGGAGTGGCACAGAGCTGCTGTGTCCCCCCCATGGCGGGGATGGGCCCCTCATCCCTGTGGGGTGCAGCCTCCTCTGTGCAGGTCCTCTGCAGCATCAGTCACCCCATCCTGTAATCCTGGCATCCTCTTCACCTCCGTGGAGCAAGTGGTGGGATGGGATGGCTCCTCTCCAAGGTCTCCCAGTGTAGGAAAGCGCCAGTGGGCGTTTAGCTGCTGTGGAGACACGCAGGGGTGCTGGCCTCACCCTGTACGCAACGAGTGATGAAGGGTGTGAGCTGCAGCTGCCTTCCCTCACCCTTCCATATGCTCCGTAATTCCCCGTGGTGGCAATTCATGGATGGGTGAACACAGAAGGAAGAGGGAGGCCGCCCAGCCCTCTGGTGGGAACTTCGTGGCTAGTGAGAGGGCGAGCCCCCAGCCCAGCCCCGGCCCCGCACTAGGAGCTGCAGGGGTGCTGTGCTCCGTAGGAGCGCTTCGAGAGCCGGGGCTGTCCGTGGGTGAGCTCCTGCCGGGGGGTTCCCACGGCCCCCTCCCCACTGCCCGCGGGGGCGGGGGGTCTG